>CAUYTI010008170.1:0-15980 GCA_963575145.1 Galago senegalensis
AAGATTATTTTTTTTTGAGACAGAGCCTCAAGCTGTCCCTCTGGTAGAGTGCTGTGGCATCACAGCTCACAGCAACCTCCAACTCCTGGGCTCAAGTGAGTCTCCTGCCTCCGCCTCCCAAGTAGCTGGGACCACAGGTGCCCGGCACAACGCCAGGCTGTTTTTTGGTTGCAGCCATCGTTGTTTGGCGGGTCCGGGCTGGATTTGAACCCACCACCTTAGGTGTATGTGGCTGGTGCCTTAGCCGCTTGAGCCACAGGCGCTGAGCCAAGCAGAAAATTCTGATGCGCTGACCTAAGCTCACTTGTAGTCCGTGCTTCATTTTAGAACAAGCTATGTGATCTTAGGCACGTTTCCTTACTTCTTGTAGCCTTACTCAGTTCCTCATGTATAATTTGGATAATAATATTTGTCCTGCGGATCTGTCATGCTTATTCCAAGGATCAAATGATGTAACATGTCATATAATGTATGTGAAAATGCTTTTAAAAGCACCCAGTGCTCTACAAATGTCCAGTATTGTTATTATCCTCGGTACACTTCTTCCCTCCCTTGCCTGCCTTGCCCGCAGCTTTCTGCTGGCTTCCCTCCAGGACTGCCTTGACAAGTGGCTTCAACCATTTGTTGAGAAGCTTTCTCTGACCCATGCAATGTCATTCTGGGAGCTACCCTTGAACTTGTAGGAAGCTAATTAGATTTGGGGGAGTCACAGAGGGGAAAAATTAGAAATGAGAACTAACTTGAACTTGAAAGGTTCCATTGATAAAGTATTGGACTGCAGTTGCAGCAAAAAGAATTTTAAGAAGATATTTAGGCTGGGAGCGGTGGCTCATGCCTGTAATCCCAGCAGTTGAGAGGCCAGGGAGAGTGGATTGCGTGAAGCTCATGAGTTTGAGACCAGCCTGAGCCAGAGCAGGACCCCATCTCTAAAAAAAAATAGCCAGGTGTTTGTGGCGGGTACTTGTAGTCCCAGCTAACGAGGGAGGCTGAGGGAAGAGAATTGCTTAAGCACAAGAGTTTGAGGTTGCGGTGAGCTGTGATGCCATGGCAGTATATCGAGGGGGACAAAGTGAGACTTGATCTCAAAAAAAAAAGAAGATATTTAGGATGATGGTGAGAAGGTGGGAGGGTTGGGAGGCGCTTGAATCTCTTGAATCCCTTCACCTTTGGATCGGTGTGGAGGAGCCTCATCAGTTGGGTCTATTCTTCCCTCTCCACAGCATTTCTCTGTTCACTCCTGATGGGACCCATCTCTTTCCTCCTCAGGCTCCCTGGCATTGGGCAAGGGTGACGTGTACACTTCTGAACCTGAAGTCAAAGTTCCTGAGAATAGTCGTGAGTTGGGCTATGGAGGGTGGTCAGGGTGAGTGTGAGGGTGAGCAGTTCCCAGAACCCTGGGGGACTGGAGAGCAATCAGCCCAGGTGTGTCCAGGGGCCTTTTCTGCTGCTCATTTTCATCTTGTCTGCAGGTGTCATGCTGTCCTGCTCCTACTCTGGCTTTTCCTCTCCCCGTGTGGAGTGGAAGTTTGTCCGAGGTGACACCAAAAGCCTCGTTTGCTACAACAACAAGATCACTGGTGAGTTGTTCTCCCTCCACCTGATTGCCTGGATTCCAGGCGAGTGGCACACCATAGAGCTTGAGGGAGGTCCATGGCCTTCTTGTCTCCCTTTCTAGGGGAGAAGAGGGTGCCTACACAGCTTGGGTACCACCTTCATCAACTTTTAGCTCTCCAGTTCACTCTGTCCCTGCCCTTCTCCCTCTCTCCTGGCAGCTTCCTATGAGGACCGAGTTTCCTTCTCCCCGAATGGCATTACCTTTAGTTCCGTGACCCGGAAAGACACTGGGACATATACTTGTATGGTCTCTGAGGAAGGCGGCAACTATGGGGAGGTCAACATCAAGCTCATTGTGCTTGGTACGTGTCTCGTGGCTTGTAGGTAGGCCTGGAGTCTGTTGTTCCCCTCATCCTCTAGCTGGCTTTGCTAAGCTTTGGAGTTCATTGATGGTGAGAATGCCCATGGGTGGTGCCGTTCAGAGTCACAGTACCACCAGAGAGGGCATGAGTCTCTGGTTAGGTGGCAACTAAGGGCATGAGAAGGGTGGAAGGCTCAGCTGATTGGAAGGGGGTGTCATCCTAGTCAGTTACTTAGATGGAAGCAGCCCCTGCCCTGTGTTCAGTGCCTTTTCTCCTCTGTAGTGGCTCCATCCAAGCCTACAATCCAAGTCCCCTCCTCTGCCACCATTGGGAGCCGGGCAGTGCTGACCTGCTCAGAACAAGACGGTTCCCCACCTTCTGAATACCACTGGTTCAAGAATGGGGTACAGATGCCTCCAGATCCCAAGACCAACCGTGCCTTCAGCAACTCTTCTTATGTCCTAGATCCCAAGTCAGGGGAGCTGGTATGAATGGGGTGAGGGTAAGATGGGGGGCACAGCTGCAGAACCCCTGAAGGTGGGGAGGGAGAACAAGCAACAAGGTGAACTTGTGGTTAGGGACAGGAGACATAAGAGGTGGGCACTTGGCTTCTTTAAGCAGGATCCAATTTGTTTTCTTCCCTTCAGGTTTTTGATCCTGTTTCAGCCTTTGATACTGCAGAATACACTTGCCAGGCACAGAATGAGGTTGGGATATCAGTGGTTTCAAATGCTGTGCGCATGGAAGCTGGTAAGTGAACACCAGGGCGTGAGCTCAGACTGGGGGTGGGGAGTGGGGTCTGCTTCTCTTCAGTACCATGAATGAGCGTCCATGTGCCTGATTTCCCATTTGTATCTCACAGTGGAGGTGAACGTGGGGGGTATTGTGGCGGCTGTCCTCATAACACTGATCCTGCTGGGAGTCCTGATTTTTGGCATCTGGTTTGCCTATAGCCGAGGCTACTTTGACAGTAAGTATCTGTCCTCAGGCTCTCCTTTGTATTGTCCCCATTTCAGGGTCTGTTCATGGGTGTCATCTCAGTATGGACTCTGTGCCCATGTGTATGTGTATGGGTCCATCCTGGGATGCACTCGTTACCTGTTTGACCATGCCATGCTGTCTTCTGTCCTGCTGACACTCATGATCCCATTTCTTCTCTTTCAGGAGCAAAGAAAGGGTGAGTGAGGTGCTGCCCTGGGGTTTTCCGAGGTTGAGAACATGGATGTCTGTAGTCTGAAGCTCAGTGGGCCCAGGGGAGTGGGTTGAAGGCAGAGGCAGCCAGCCTGGAGGGAAGGCATCCGGATTTCCACTGTTCACTGTGGCCCTGTGCTTGTCCTGTCTCCACCCCGCCCCTCCTTGCTGAGTGCTCGGTGCTCCTGCACACCCTCAGTTCTGGCCAGGGGAAGTTAACAAGTCCCTGGGGACTGAACGTCTCCATCTTTTGGCTTGTCCACAGGACTTCAAGTAAAAAGGTGATTTATAGCCAGCCTAGTGCTCGAAGTGAAGTGAGTATGCCTGCCCTGGGGTGGGGAGGGCCTCTGGGCCTCTGCGGAGGGGTTTCTACCCTGTTTATGTGCTTTGGAGAGGGGGTAGGGTGGGGGGTGGTTATGAGCTAAAGACAATGCAGAACTGACTGAATGTTTTATTTCCCCAGGGAGAATTCAAACAGACCTCATCATTCCTGGTGTGACCCTGGTCTGGCTCACCCGTCATCTGTACTTGCCTTACTCAGGTGCTACCAGCCCCCAGCCCCTGATGTCTGTAGATTCACAGGATGCCTTATTTGTCTTCTAGACTCACAGTGCCCCCGACTTCTGTCTTAGGATGTGTTTTTAATAACGTCAGCCATGTGCGCCTTCTTCCTTCATGCCTCCCCTCTTTGTCTTTCCACTGCTGAGTGGTTTGGGACTTAAAGTTTTCATTCTCCACCCCCATGAGGATTAGGCAGGAATCCTGGGTATGCTGATGACTTTCCTTCCAGGTAGACAGTGAGTGGCCGGATTCCCAGGAATCTGCAGTCACTACCCACCTGGCCTGTGGTGGCTTTTGCATAGGGATCTTGAGCCAAGTCCTATGCTCTTTGCTTTCACACTGAGGACTGGTGCCCCACTGAGTGGGGACTGGAGATGGCTGCATTGGTGGTTTGGTGATGACGTCGAGGCTCTTTCATCTCTGGAGTCCACTCTCTTCTCTCTGCCCACGAGAAGCACCACTTGGATCCTCCTGACCTGTCTTCCTCCTGAACGCAAGCAGATTGAGGCTGACTGTGTCTATAGGAGAATGAGAGTCCTTGTTGTGGAGAACATAGAAAGCTTTCAGGGGACATGGAGCCAAAAAGATTTGAAGCCACAGATCTGAAGAAAACTGGAGCTGGGAGCTAAAGTTGTCACCCTTCCCTGGGCTGAAACAACCGGACAGACCTTTTTGTGATGTGTCTGTAAGATTGTGGGGATGAGTGTAGTAGTCTTAACTTTTTGTTGTGCGTGTGTGTGTGTGGTCTTAGCTGTGTGCTGACATCGGATGTGTGCTGGAGTGTTGGAGGGCTTCTTAGCTCTTTGGTGAGATTGTGTTTCTGTATGTTAGTTGGATGTTGTTGCAAATAAAATCTTGGTTTGTCAAAGCTTCTTTTTGTGGGGAGTATGGGAAATGAGGTCTTTGAGGGTCCTGGGCCCCTTGTTTATATAATAGGAAAATGCCTCAAACCCTGTTTCCTGGCAACCTGGGATAGTTTCCAGTGCCCTGTTCCCCTTCCTGCTTCTAATCTCAAGGCAGAGCTTCTGGACTGTAGGCCCTCACTTTAGAGCCCTCTTGTGGCCATGCCCTCCCATGCTGGAGGAGGGAATTGATACTATGCTTGGGGGTAGGGGTAGGGGTAGGGGTGTACTTGGGCCTGTTCCCACCAAGTGAGAGGAGAAAGTGCCTGACTCCCTCTTCCCTCCTAACCAGGGGCATTGAGGGACTTCCCGAAGTCTATAGGAACAGCTGCTCCAGAGCTGAGGCAGGGGGAATTTCTTAGATCACTCATAGAGCTACTTTAGTAGTAGTTTAAAGTAGTAACTACTTCTCTGTTTTGTTGGGTGGGGTTTGGGGGAAGACATTTTGAGACCCAGTCATTTGGTGGCCTGTGTGTGAGTGAGCAGGAATAGGCGGGACAGGCCTGGCTGTCATTGCTTTCCTCTTCCCTGTTTGGACTTTCCCTCTGCCCTTAAATTTCTATTTTCCTGTTTACCACAACCCCTTCCCCCCAAGCTATTAACTTAGCAAGAGGACAAATAAAGGGTCCTCTAGGATTGAATTTTCTTATTTCTTTCTATGGAGGATACTAAGTGCCACTTTGTCATATTTTGTCCCCTCATCTGGAAATCCCTAACAGAATTGAATTTTTTTTTTTCTATTAAGGATCCAAAAAGAAAAACAAAATACAAATCAAGCCGTCAGTTAAGGGTCATGCACCAATAAAAAGTAAAATTTCCAGAGGAAATAAATCCAACTAGATGATAAAAGTAGAGATTATGAAATGGTTCAGTAAAGATGAGAGTTTTAAAGTATGTTTCAGTTCTGTATCATGGTTGGGAGACAGGGTGGGAGGGATGGGGAGAAAAGGCCATGGAGAAGCAGGTGATTGATGTCTCCTGTGAGTGATGAGTCAGTTCCTACCAGCCCTGGAATTTACCTCCAGATTATAGCAGCCCTTCAGCCCTTTTGAGTTGGAAAACACCTTGTATGCTTTCATTTTAGAATGTCAAAATTAATTTTTGTAATAAATGTTTATTTTTCACATTGAGTTTGTTTAAATCCTGAAGTTCTATTTTAAGAGAATTGGGACTCCCATAGTGACTTGGACGTTGAAAATTTCCTGGATAGGCTTGTTAACTAAGAGATGAGGGGTATCCTTCCAACACCCTGATGGCTGCAATTTTTTTTTTTTTGGCTGGGGCTGGGTTTGAACCTGCCACCTCCAGCATATGGGGCCGGCACCCTACTCCTTGAGCCTCAGGTGCCACTCATGATGGTAACATTTTAATTTAGCTTTTTTCATTGGCCTGTGCTTGCAATGGGAATGACCTCAAAATTGACATTTTCTATGTTAGAAGGGAGTTTTGAGGGATTGGAGAAATGGGTCAATTCCATGGATATTGTTTCCCATGGGACGTGAGCCCAGCATGATCTGGGATAAAATGATTGAATGTTAAGAATGTATTTGTTCCTGTTTTTATTTGTTTGTTTTCTTTCAAAGTAAATAATGTGGGCTCAGCACCTGTGGCTCAAGTGGCTTAGGCACCAGCCACATACACCTAAGTGTTGGGTTCGAATCCAGTCCGGGCCCGCCAAACAACAATGATGGCTGCAACCAAAAAATAGCCAGGTGTGTGGCAGGTGCCTGTGGTCCCAGCTACTTGGGAGGTTGAGGCAGGAGACTTGCTTGAGCCCAAGAGTTGGAGGTTGCTGTGAGCTGTGATGCCATGGCACTCTACCCAGGGGGACAGCTTGAGGCTCTGTCTCAAAAAAAAAAAAAAGTAAATAATGTGGCCGGGTGCAGAGGCTCATTCCTGTAATCCTAGCACTCAAAGGCCAAGGCAGATGGATTGCTTGAGCTCACAAATTCAAGACCAACCTTCTCACAAGAACGAGACCTTGTCTCTACTAAAAACAGAAAAACTAGCTGGGTGTTGTGGTGAGTGCCTATATTGCCAGTGACGTGGGAGGCTGAGGTTAGAGGATCTCTTTTTTTTTTTTCCTTCTTTTTTTTCTTTGTGGCTTTTGGCCAGGGTTGGGTTTGAACCTGCCACCTCCAGCATATGGGACTGGTACCTTACTCCTTTGAGCCACAGGTGCTGCCTAGGAGGATCTCTTGAGCCCAGAAGTTTGAGGGTGCTGTGAGCTAGGCTGACACCACTGCACTCTAGCTTGGGGGATAGAATAAGACTGCCTTAAAAAAAAGTAAATAATGTGATGATTTGATATATGTATGCATATGTAATGATTATCACAAAAATTAGCACATCCATCACCACCCATGTTCTACTTTAGATACCCAGAGCTCATCCATTGTATAAGTGAAAGTTTGTACCCTTTGATCAACATCCTTCCTGTCTTTTTTTTTTTTTTGAGACAGAGTCTCATGTTGTTGTTGTCAGTAGAGTGCTATGGTGTCACAGCTCACAGCAACCTACGACTCTTGGGCTTAGGCAATCCTCTCACCTTGGCCTCCCGAGTAGCTGGAACTACACACGCCCACCACACCACAATGCCTGACTATTTTTTGTTGCAGTTTGGCTGGGGCTGGGTTTGAACCCACCACTGGGTTATACCGCTGGTATATTGGTCCGGTGTCCTACCCACTAAGCCATAGGTGCCGCCCCACCCTTCCTGTCTTAACAAGATTTGATATCAAGGACAGGGGAGACATAGCAGGGGAACGTGGAGTCTGTTTTTGAATGAGGGGACAGTAAAGTCCATGGGCATGGAGATGGCTTAATAAAGAGGAAGGATGGTGATAGGGGGGCAGGGGTAGGGGAGGGGAAAAATAAAAGTTGAAGGAAAGGTATAGTTTACATTAAAAAATTCTAATTATCTCTTCCACTTTATTACCCATTCTCTGGTACCAGTTGTAAAAATCTAACATGGAACTTTTTTCTGGTTACTATCATCAATTAGCTTATTTACTAGATATTATTACTATCCCTATTTCACAGAAGGGGGAAAGAGACCCAGATGCTAAAGAATTGGACCAAATTCACATAACCAGTAGTAGGCAAGTGGCAGAGTGAGATTAAGACCCTGGGGAGGGGAGGAGATTAGATACACTAGGTCTGCTCACAGTGACCCTGAATGGAAAAGGCTGCGGGAGGAGCGGAGCTGGAAACATCACCTTTTTCTACAGAGGTGGGTGTGTGGGTGTTAGGAGAGAGGATGCTAAAAGTAATGAGGTCACCTGGGGTTTCCTCTGAAATGTGACTAAATCTCACTTGAGTCTGTGGCCCAAAGGGTCTACTGGACAGAGTGAGACATTAAGTGTGAGGTTCTTGATGAAACGGAGGGACTATAAGTAGTGCCACCTTCTGGAATAAAGGATATGCCTCAATGAATTTCTGCCTGTGACCCAGATGAAAAACAAGACGTGCATGTCACATTTGTGGGTGGGAAGGAGTTAGAAGGGACAGCAACTTCGGTTTACATAATGGGGATTCAAAAAGATCTCAATAAGCAGCAATGATAACTCATCATACTGACAAATGCAATAATGATAACTAATAGCCTGGTCAGCAGAGTGAGACACCATCTTTACAAAACGAAAAAAATTTTTTGAGACAGAGACTCACTGTGCTGCTCCAGGCTGGAGTGCTGTGGTGTCAGCCTAGCTCAGAGTAACCTCAAACTCCTGAGTTCAAAAGACCTTCCTGCGTCAGTTGACCACATAGCTGGAACTTCAGGCGCCTGCCACAACACCTGGGTATTTTTTTGTATTTTTAGTAGAGATGGTGTCTCACTCTTGTTCAGGTTGGTTTCAAACTCCTGAGCTCAAGGGATCTGATATATATATTTTAAATTTAATTTAATTATTTTTTTAATTACTTCTTCCTCCTGTAGTGTTTTCTTGCCCCCCATGGAGCTGGGATCACAAGGTCCGGCTGTCTCGTTGTCCTGTTGTTGTAGAGACGGGGTCTCACTCTGGCTCATTTGGCTCAGGGGGGTCTTGGCTGGTCTCAAACCTCTGAGCACAGGTGATCTACCCGCCTCGGCCTCCCACAGCGCTGGGACAACAGGCATGAGCCACCACGCCGGGTCAAGGGATCCGATCTTCACCTCCCAGAGTGTTAGGATTTATAGGCATGAGCCTATAAATGTGCCTGGTCTCCACAAAACATTTTTAAAAAGTTAATGGAACACTTGGCATGTAACTGTAGTTGCTTCTCATCCCAGCTACTACTGTGTTTCCCTGAAAATATGACACTGTCTTATATTTGCTTTTTCTCAAGAAGACACACTAGGGGGTGGCGCCTGTGGCTCAGTGAGTAGGGTGCCAGCCCCATATACCGAGGGTGGCGGGTTTAAACCCGGCCCTGGCCAAACCGCAACAAAAAAATAGCCAGGCGTTGTGGCCAGCGCCTGTAGTCCCAGCTACTTGGGAGGCTGAGGCAAGAGAATCACCTAAGCCCAGGAGTTGGAGGTTGCTGTGAGCTGTGTGATGCTGCCACAGCACTCTACAGAGGGCGATAAAGTGAGACTCTGTCGCTAAAAAAAAAAAAAAAGAAGACGAAACACGAGGGCTTATTTTCAGGGGATGTCTTATTTTTATTAAGTATAATACAACAATCTACAGTTATTCAAATACAGTTAAGTCATCTGGAACCTGACAGAAGGAGCCGACCTTGTTGGTGGGGCTGGTGCTAGTGATGCGTGAACTTTCTCCTACCTGTTCGCATGTGCGAAATAGAATGCCTGCCACTGCAGTTACCACACGCGCACCTGCGCAAGTGCGAACTGCTCGGAGAAAGGAGCTGTGGCAGATAAAAGGTATTCCAGTCTTCCTTACCACTCAACACCGAAATGCATGGTGTGGCTATGAAGATATGCTGCATAGCCATGCCCATCACTAGGTCTTATTATCGGGGTAGGGCTTATATTTAACAAATGCATAGAAATCCTGCTAGGGTTTATTTTTTGGGTAGGTCTTATTTTTGGGGAAAAACAGTAGGAAGGCTGAGGCGGGGGGATCCTTTGGGCCCAGGAGCTCAAGGTTGTAGTGAGCTATGACCAGGCCACTGTACTTCAGCCTCCATAACCGAGTAAGACCCCGTCCCTTAAAAAATTAATAAGGTTTTGCCTTTGGGTTGAAAAAGTCAACTCTTCATGTGTAAAGGAAGAGAGATGCGGAATATCTAGAACTAGGAAGGTGCTCCACTGATGGCACTTGATCCAGACCCCTGAATCAAAGTCTGGCTTAAGTGCCAGACTTAAAGACGACTGTAGACAATGAATGGGGCGTGTATGTTCGGTGGAGTGATCTGGATGGCGAAGGAACCCAAAACTGCTATATAAAAATTTCTAGAAGAATAAATGTGAATCCCAGAGAATAAAAGACTAAGGCAAGACAAAATTACAGTCTAGATATTTGAAGGTTACTGTATAAATGGGAGAAAATTAGGACCAACAGATGGATACCCAAAGGAGACCAGTTGTAGATGAGAATGCAGTGCTCCTCAGTGATTTAAGGAGATGGTCTTGGGCAGTGGAGAAAATACCAGTTTTGGAGTCAGGCAGACTTTGATTCCAGACTCTTCTCTGATCTTAGCAAAGTTTATCTCTCAGCCTGAGTTTTCTCCTTTAAAAAGAATGGTGATAATACCTATTCTGTGAAATTTTGAAATGTAACTGAGGCAGGTTCTGTCAGTGACTTTGCGGTACCTCTCACACCAGCTGTCCATAGCCAAATTCAAATGAGATATTCTAGGACGGGAGTTTGCAGACTTTCTGTAAAGGGCCAGAGAATGAATGTTTTAGGCTCTGCAGGCCACGTAGTCTCTATACAACAAAACAACTGCCACTGTGTTGTGAAAGCATCATAGACAGTGGCTGTGCTCCAGGAAAACGTCACTTGTGGGCACTAAAATGTGAATTTCATATAATTTTCATGTGTCATGAAATAATTATCTTGATTCTTTTCAATCATTTAAATTTCATATAATTTTCATGTGTCATGAAATAATTATCTTGATTCTTTTCAAACATTTCATCATTTTACAATCAATGCAAAAACCGTTTTTTAGATCCTAGACTGCATAAAAACAGGCTATGGACTGTTTTTAATGGCTAAATCAATGATTTAGCCTTAATTGAAAGCAAGTTTTTTTTAAAAAGCAGCTAACTTTATTTATTTATTTTTGAGACACAATCTCACTATGTCACCCTTGGTAGAGTGCCGTGGTGTCAGCTCACAGCACCCTCAAACTCTTGGGCTTAAGCGATTCTCTTGCCTCAGCCTTCCAAGGAGCTGGGTTAACTTTGCTTTTTAAATGCAGACTTTAAGGTTCCTTTGGTCCTGGTCTGTAACATCCCTGGGGAGAAAGTGACTCAGAAGTGATGGGAGCAGCCAGAAGGAATAAGGAGTGAGGAAAAAAGAGTGAATGGAAGCCGATGAGCAGTGTTAGGAGAGGGTCTGTAACTAGTGGGAGGCCCACACCTATTTTAGGAGACAATTAAATCCAGTCTCTGTTTCTAGTTGATGTTAGAATAAACAGTGCAGTCGTGACAACACAACAGCTTTCAGTAATACATCTGTTATTTCTAGCTCCTTAACTGCTGTCACCAATTTTCTTGAGGGCAGGGATCTTGTGTTCATTGTACAGGGCACCTCATGCTAATCAATAAAAGGTGAAGTATCAAGTCCTCAACTCTGAATGAGATAAGTTAAGATAACTGAGGAGCTGCCATGTCGGCTGTCACCAGCATCGACACCTCCTGCTATTTGCATGCAAGCCAAATGAAAAGAAGCAGGAGGGAGATGGGGAACACAGGATCTCAGGTCCTGAATTTTTAAAAGTTAACAACATTGACACATTGTTCTTGGTGTGTGGACAGTGGAGTTAGTGGAGCAGGATGCCTGGGCCAAGAAGAAAATAAAGTAGCCTCATTTACTCATCTGTATGCTGCGGTGGGGTGGGGCTCCTGGGGTCAGTGCTGCGGTGGGGTGGGGCTCCTGGGGTCAGTGCTACTCCTACCTCTGAGCCCAGCTCCTGGCTTAATGTGTTGAAGTGGCCAATAAAGCTCACATTGAGACCTTCACCAGAGAGACACCAACCTAGACCAAAAAGGTAAAGTGCCGAGAACGGAGTCTCCTCATCAGCCCTGGGAAAGGCAGTGTAGCCAGAGGGATAAGACTGGGAGTGAGGATAACTCCGAGGGCTTTTTTCTCCATTCTTTCCCATCAAGGTTTTGACAGCATTCCCATCAGGATTGTGACTTCTGATACTGTCTACATCCAGAACACCTGAAGCCCCGGAGACTAACTCCTTAAAGATGTCCAGGATGAGATGGGATGGGATTAACGTTGCATAAAACTGTCAGAGATAAAGAAGATAAGAGAAAGATGGGCACTTTTTAGAGCTTGAATAAACAGATGTAGATGAAAAACAGTTATGTTTTCCCTCTGGAAGCTACAAATTTAGGAACCACAGAAGAACTGATATAGCTGAGATACTGCATGGGGCAGGACTCTTGTCGAGGGGGGAGCTTGAAACTATGTTTGCAACGTGCTTTATGTAATCTCAGTTACCACTGAGCATTTGTTGCATGTGAGGTGTTGTCCTAAAAGCTTTTATTCTCAGGACTTCATATTGACTCTTCTAGAAATTTCTGTATGGCAGTTTTAGGTTCCTTTGCAGTCCAGATCTCTCTGCTGAACCTATTCCCTTGTCTATAGTCCTCTTGAAGTCTGGCACTTAAGCCAGACCTTGATCCAGGGGCACAGTGCCATCAGTGGAGCGCCTTCCTAGTTCTAGATATTCTGCATCTCTCTTCCTTTATACACAAAGAGTTGACTTTTTCAACCCAAGGGCAAACCTAATAATTTAATCTTCCTGAACTATAAGGTAGGTTCTGTTATTATCTCCATTTCAGATGAGGAATGGAGGCACAAAAAGGTCAAGTACCTAGCCCAAGGTCATGTGGCTATGAGTACTAGGAATCGGAATGCAAATCCCAATCCAGGAAATAGTCTTCAGAGCCTGACTTCTTTTTTTTTTTTTTTTTGAGACAGAGCCTCAGGCTGTCCCCCTGGGTAGAGTGCTGTGGCATCACAGCTCACAGCAACCTCCAACTCCTGGACTCAAGCGAGTCTCTTGCCTCTGCCTCCCAAGTACCTGGGACCACAGGTGCCTGCCACAGCACCTGGCTATTTTTTGGTTGTAGCCGTCATTGTTGTTTGGCGGGCCCAGGCTGGAATCGAACCCGCTACCTTAGGTGTATGTGGCTGGCGCCTTAGCCCCCTGAGCCACAAGCGCTGAGCCCAGATCCTGACTTCTAAAGCCAACTTTAGCTAAATTGCCTAAGGGCCCAGAGACACAATTATGTATGTCACCAGGAGCTATTGGAAAGCTTCCCTAAACCACACCTAGCATCATCACTCTATAAAAGCTTCAGAAGGCTTTTTTTGTAAATTTGTAAAAAAAAAGATGTTATGTTAGGAGGTGTGAGCTGGATCTGGGGGTCTGATTCAAAAATGTATTTTTCTTGGAAATGGGAAATTTCCATATTCACTAAAAACTTTTCAGTCACCATTAGGTCTTTTAGGCATGTGGAAGAGAGAAGGAAAAAGGGAAAAAGACTTAGGTAATCAATAGCAAAATTGGGTGAGGCAGGTGAAGAGAAATTGCAGCCGCCTGGTGGCGCTGAAGAGCAGAAGGTCCAGTTCATGCACAGGTGCATCAGTTCATGGAGTTGGGCCAGGGTAAATGCATGGAGAAGCCAGGCATTGCTTCCAGGGGTCCTAACTTTTTAAACAGGGGGCCAGTTCACTGTCCCTCAGACCGTTGGAGGGCCGGACTGTGGGCCCGGGACGAGTCCGCTGCTAAGCAGGACAGGCAGCAGTGGCAAAAACACCCGGTGGGCCGGATAAATGTCCTAGGTGGGCTGCATGTGGCCTGCGGGCCATAGTTTGAGAACGCCTGGTAGACCAGCAGTTCTCAACCTGTGGGCTGTGACCCCTTTGTTCAATTTGTAACAGTGTGGCCATTAGGAAGGCTGACAACCACTGGCTTAGACTCACACACTGAAAATTGTCTTTCGTGTGAACTGCTTCAATTATATTACTCTTGCCATCACCAGCCAGTTTGCCCAAATTGTACAGAAAGGAGGGCAGTTGGCCACCTCCAGAGAATAACAGAGCAAGGGACTTGTTATTAAGCTGACTGAAGGGCCAGTGGGGAGGGGTCATCAATCCACAATCAGGTCAACATCAGACTGTTTTTAGTCCATTGGTGCTAAAATGTAACAAATCAAGTCTTCAAAGAGTAAAATTTATTTATTTGGAATTCAGAAATTGCAAGTTAGATCACCTCAGTTATTCAATAAATGTAAGTTGTCTAAAGAGAAAACAGGAAAGAAAAAGAGAAGCGTATGAGGGAAAAGAATCGGGCTAGTGGTGGAAACAGACGCTGAGAACTTCTAGGCCTTAACATCAGAACAGAGTCAAGTTCCAGGTGGTCTGTAGGTTGTCCTTCAATCAGTCCTAATGGGCAAAAGGACTAAGATGCAGGTGAACTTGTGAAGCTGGTAAATAGGTGAAGCCCAATATCTAGCATGACAAAGGCCAATTCCCTTACCTTTTTCCGTCTGGAGCTTAGTGACTAGCACTAATGTCTGTTTTATGTTTAGTGCTGGTCTCCCCAGATATCACCAAAATAACCTATTGGTAAGGCAAAACTGAATTTATTGCTTACTGAAGTAAGAGAGAGAAATAGACTTAGTAATGCTTAGTAATGTCTCAGAGTAGGGGAGGGCAAAGGCAGGATATTTATGAGTTTTTTGTTTTTTGGAGTCAGTTCAAGGTAGGCCTTTTTCTTTTTTTTTTGAGGCAGAGTCTCACTATATCGCTCCTGGTAGAGTGCTGTGGTGTCACAGTTCACAGCAACTTCAAACTCTTGGGCTTAAAGAATTCTCTTGCCTCAGCCTCCCAAGTAGCTGGGACTACAGGCGCCTGCCATAACACCCAGCTTTTTTTTTGTTGTAGTTATCATCATTGTTGTTTGGCAGGCCCCGGGCTGGATTTGAACCTGCCAGCTCTGGTGTATGTGGCTGGCACCCGAGCTGCTGAGCTACAGGAGCCAAGCCAAGGTAGACCTTTTAATGTGGGAAAAGGCAGAGGGTGTTGATTGGAATGGGGAATAATTTGACATAATAATTGAGATTTGTTGGAAAATAGTGAGGGTTTCTGCACTACTCTTGTTTAATGAGCCGTTTTACTTCAGTGATGCTTAGTTGGGATCTCTAGTTATGTACAACTTCATCTTCCTGAAGAAGAGCTTCCTGGAATGGTGAAGTCTTGTTAATGCAGACCTTCAAGTAATAAAAGTTGAGTTAGTGTTGACATTGTGCAGGTGTGGATTTTTTCTTTTTTTTTTATTAAAAAAATTTTTTTTTGAGACAGAGCCTCAAGCTGTTACCCTGGGTAGAGTGCGGTGGCATCATAGCTCACAGCAATCTCCAACTCCTGGGCTCAAGCGATTCTCCTGCCTCTGCCTCCCAAGTAGCTCGGTTACAGGCCCCTGCCACAATGCCTGGCTATTTTTTGGTTTTGCAGTTGTCATTGTTGTTTGTTGGGCCTGGGCTGGATTTGAACTGGCCAGCTCAGGTGTATGGGGCTGTTGCCTTAGCCACCTGAGCCACAGGTCCCAAGCCAGGTGTGGATTATTTTAGCACTCATTGCACTGATAGTTTGGAGTGTGGCACATACTGAAACCTAAAAGAAAGGGGTTAGGATGCAGGTTTTTTCATTTAGGGCAGAAAAATCAGGCAATTTATTAGGTAAGTAAAAAGGCACAAAACCTCTGTGAAGTAAAGGCACTTTTCCTGCATCTAGATATGTTGCCAGCAGGTGGCGCTAGTCCCTTCTGGGATATGCTTCTTCAAGACAGTGATTCAAGGTTACGCGCAGGATTTGCCAGAGTTATGTATGCGGGGTTAAAAATAGTTAACCTCATCAACCTGATTGGCAAAACTTCAAAAGCTTGACAATACACTCTGTTGGCAAGGATGTGGGGCAACAGGCACTCTCACATATACAAAAAGGTATAACTTTGATGGAGGGAAATTCGACATCTTTTTTTTTTTTTTTTGAGACAGAGCCTCAAGCTATCCCCCTGGGTAGAGTGCTGTGGCATCACAGTTCACAGCAACCTCCAACTCCTGGGCTCAAGTGAGTCTCCTGCCTCAGCCTCCCAAGTAGCTGGGACTACAGGTGCCCGCCACAACGCCTGGCTATTTTTTGGTTGCAGCCGTCATTGTTGTTTGGGGGGCCCTGGCTGGATTTGAACCCACCATCTTAGGTGTATGTGGCTGGTGCCT
>CAUYTI010008171.1:0-11310 GCA_963575145.1 Galago senegalensis
TTTTGTTTTGTTTTGTTTGAGACAGAGCCTCAAGCTGTCCCCCTGGGTAGAGTGCTATGGCATTACAGCTCACAGCAACCTCCAACTCCTGGGCTCTAGCGAGTCTCCTGCCTCCGCCTCCCAAGTAGCTGGGACCACAGGCGCCCGCCACAGCGCCCAGCTATTTTTTGGTTGCAGCCGTCACTGTTGTTTGGCGGGTCCGGGCTGGAGATTTGAACCCGCCACCTTAGGTGTACATGGCTGGCGCCTTAGCCAGTTGAGCTATAGGCGCCAAGCCTGTTTTGTTTTTTTAAGACAGGGTCTCACTGTGTTGCCCTTGGCTAGAGTGCTCTAGCTTCATACTGTTATAGCTCACGGCAACCTCAAACTCCCATACTAAAGCAATCCTCTTGCCTCAGCCTCCCCAGTAGCTTGGCCTATAGGCCTAGACACAATGCCAGACTAGTTTTTCCTTTATTTTATTTTTTCAGAGTCTCACTTTGTTGCCCTCAGTAGACTGCCATGGCGTCGCAACTCATAGCAACCTCCAACTCTTGGGCTTAAGTGATTCTCTTGCCTCAGCCTCCTGACAACAGGCACCTACCACAACATCTGGCTACTTTTAGATGCGAGGTCTTGCTCTAGCTCAGGCTGGTTTTAACTTCTCTTGATCTTAATTTCACTTTCCTCACCCTTTTTTTTTTTTTTTTTGAGACAGAGCCTCAAGCTTTTTCCCTGGGTAGAGTGCCATGGCATCACAGCTCACAGCAACCTCCAGCTCTTGGGCTTAGGCAATCCTCTTGCCTCAGCCTCCCAAATAGCTGGGAATACAGGCACCTGCCACAACTCACAGCTATTTGGGGGGGGGGCGGTGCTGGGGGCTGGGTTTGAACCTGTCACCTCCTGTATATGGGGCCGGTGCCCTACTCCTTTGAGCCACAGGTGCTGCCCCTTGCCCAGCTATTTTTTTCTTGCAGTTTGGTTGGGGCCAGATTCAAACCCGCCACCCTTGGTATATGGGGCCAGCATCCTACTCACTGAGCCACACACAGAACCTGCCCAACCTTTTTTGAATTTTATTAAAAACTGAAGTAAATTAAATTCATGGGGTGGACTGGAAGATCTACCAGTTCCACTGCCTGACGCTTGCTGTGATCCTAATGGGATAGAGAAAAGTCCTGATGGGGACCTGTGGTTATGGGGCCCTGCTGCTTCCTGAAGATTGAATAGAGCCAGCTGCAACTCTCAGAAAGCCTGGCCAAGGTTGCCAGGGTCTCCTGACTGCTGTGTGATCTTCTGATACTCCTTACCAGGGCCTCATCCCAGCTCCCTGTCTAGGCCTACAGCAGGGCTGCTCCTGAGTCTGGAGAAGGTCTGAGTGCCCTTCCCCCATGGAACCCTCAGCAGGCAGCAGCTCCACCTCTTTCTGAGCAGAGGCATAAATGGGGCAGGTAAACACCCAGCCTGTGGCTACCAGCCAAACACTGAGAAGAAAGGAAAAAGGACTAGCCCGTGATAGCCCTGTCTCCATGCTCAGCAGTCACTGGGTTAAAGATTATTTGATCCCCTTTAACACACTTTAGTGTCCACTCTCCTTTGGCATGACGCCATAACTCATTCAGTTTATAACTCCATGCAGTCATTTAAAGCAACTTCTAGATGCATTGTTTCTATGGCCAGAGCTTTGAAAAGCTTTTCTAAGAAAACATCAGTTCAGTAAGTGGCATACTGCCTGCTGTATGGAATGCAGCGTTAGTTATTGGACTTTGACAAATAACTCATAAAGAAATACTTTGTGTGCTCACTTCTGCAGTACATATACTAAAATTGGGATGATACAGAGATTAGCATGGCCTTTGCACAAGGATGACACAAAAATTCATGGAGCGTTCCATATTTTTAATACATTACTGGGACCTGATCAAACTTAAAAGCTTCTGCACAGCCAAGAACACAGTAAATAAAGCAAGCAGACAGCCCTCAGAATGGGAGAAGATATTTACAGATTATGTCTCCGAAAAATGTTTAATAACCAGAATCCACAGAGAACTCAAACATATTAGCGAGAAAAGAACAAGTGATCCCATCTCAGGTGGGCAAGGTACTTAAAGAGAAACTTCTCTGAAGAAGACAACCACATGGCCTACAGACATATGAAAAAATGCTCATCATCCTTAATCATCAGAGAAATGCAAATCAAAATGACTTTGCGATATCATCTAACTCTGGTAAGATTAGCCCACATCACAAAATTCCAAAACCAGAAATGTTGGTGTGGATGTGGAGAAAAGAACACTTCTACACTGCTGGTAGGAATGCAAACTAATACGCTCCTTTTGGAAAGATGTTTGGAGAACACTTAGGGATCTAAAAATAGACCTGCCATTTGATCCTTCAATTCCTCTAGTAGGTATATATCCAGAAGACCAAAAATCACATTATAACAAAGATATTTGTACCAGAATGTTTACTGCAGCCCAATTCATAATTGCTAAGTCATGGAAGAAGCCCAAGTGCCCATGGATTCACGAATGGATTAATAAATTGTGGTATATGTACATCATGGGATACTACGCAGCCTTAAAGAATAATGGAGACTTTTACCTCCTTCATGTTTACATGAATGGAGCTGGAACATATTCTTCTTAGCAAAGTATCTCAAGAATGGAATAAAAAGTATCCAATGTACTTAGCCCTACTATGAAAGTTATAACCCAATTATAACCCAAGAAGAAGGGGTAAGGGATAGTCTGGGAGGGGGGATGATGGGTGGAGGGAGGGTAATTGGTGAGACCACATCTATGGTACATCTTACAAGGGTACACGTGAAGTTTACTAAGTGTCTTAACACAATAACTAAGAAAATGTCCTGAAGACTATGCTAACCAGTTTGATGAAAATATTTCAAATTGTATATAAAACCAGCACATCGTACCCCATGATTGCATTAATGTACACAGCTATGATTTAATAAAAAATAAATAAATAAAATACAAAAAAAAAAGAAAAGAAATACTTTCTGTTGGTCACTTGTTAACAGACCAAAGACCACTGTAGTTTTAGTTAAGCCTCTGGTAAATATTTGTCATTTTAAATTCACATAAAAAAGCATAGTTTCTCTTAAGTTGGGATTACCTATGAATTTCCACTGAAAAATATGGAGATTATAGATAGATTTATTTTATTTATTTATTTATTTATTTTGAGATGGAGCCTCAAGCTATCCCCCTGGGTAGAGTGCCATGGCCTCACAGCTCACAGCAACCTCCAAGTTCTGGGCTCAAGCGAGTCTCCTGCCTCAGCCTCCCAAGTAGCTGGGACTACAGGCGCCCACCACAACACCTGGCCATTTTTTTTTGGTTGCAGCCGTCATTGTTGTTTGGCAGGCCCAGGCTGGGGATTCGAACCCGCCACCTTAGGTGTATGTGGCTAGCGCCTTAGCCGATTGAGCCACAGGAGCTGAGCCTTATTTTATTTTTTGAGACAGAGTTTTACTATGTCACCCTCAGTAGAGTGCCGTAGTGTCACAGCTCATAGCAACCTCACTCTTGGGCTTGAGCGATTCTCTTGCTTCAGCTTCCCAAGTAGCTGGGATTGCAGGCTCCTGCCACAATGCCTGGCTATTTTTTTTTGTTGCAGTTGACATTGTTGTTTTACCAGGACCAGGGCAGGTTTAAACCCACCAGCCTTGGTATATGTGGCTGGCGCCCTATCCACTGAGCTACGCGGGCACTGCCAATTTTTCAGTCATTTTAAAAAGCTTTTTTTTTTTTTTTTGAGATAGTCTCTGTTGCCTGGGCTAGAGGCCATAGCCTCAGCCTAGCTCACAACAATTGTAGACTCCTGGACTCAAGAGATCCTGCCTCAGCTCCCTAGAGATTACAGCAGGGGTCCTCAAACTTTTTAAACAGGGGGCCAGTTCACTGTCCCTCAGACCGTTGAAGGGCTGGACTGTGGGCCCTAGGATGAATTGGCTGCTAAGCAGGACAGGCAGCAGCGGCAAAAACACCCGGCGGGCCAGATAAATGTCCTCAGCGGGTCACATGTGGCCCGTGGGCCATGGTTTGAGGACGCCTGGACTATAGGTACCTACCAGATTACCCAGCTAATTTTTCTATTTCTCTTTTTTTTTTTTTTCAGGTTTCAAAGCTTTTTTTTTTTTAGACAGAGTCTCACTTGTTGCCCTCAGTAGAGTGCAGTGGCATCACAGCTCACAGCAACCTCTAACTCTTGGACTCAAGTGATTTTCTTGTCTCAGCCTCCCGAGTAGCTGGGGCTACAGGACCCGGCTACAATACCCAGCTATTTTTAGAGATGGGGTCTCCATCTTGCTCAGGCTTGTCTCGAATCCTGTGCTCAAGGTAATCCACCCACCTCAGCCTCCCAGAGTGCTGGGATTATAGGCATGAGCCACCTCTCCCAGTTCCCAGGTTTCAGGTTTCAACTTTTTATTTGCATATTTTAAAAATTGTGCATTCCAATAATTAAAATCATTTGAAAAAAAATGGCACTCTGATTAAACTGGATTTCACAGCCTGCAAGAAACGATAAGCCAGCTTGGTTTTACTCCGTATTTCACTGTTTTCCACCATGCTTCTTCCTTAACCAACAAGCAAGTTGTTTTCCTTCTCTGCCAGCCTGAAAAGCAGATGGTCGAGGCAGCCAGGCCTTCATTGTCAGTGGTACTCCATACTTTGATGTGAAGGAGCAGCACAGTCATTTAAACTTGATAAACCTCTGTGCAACTTACAAAGTTAAACAGCTAAAAAAAATTAAAGTCTGTGAGGTGGCTCATACCTGTAATCCTAGCACTCTGGAAGGTCCAGGCAGAAGGATCGCTTGAGCTCAGGAGTTTGAGACCAGCCTGAGCAAGAATGAGACTTGGTCTCTACCAAAAATAGAAAAAGTAGTGGGCATCCTGACATCCTGACAGGCGCCTGCAGTCCTAGCTAGTAAGGAGGCTAAAGCAAGGGGGTCACTTGAGCCCAAGAGTTTGAAGCTATGAGCTATGGCCCCATGACACTCAACCCAGAGAAACAGAGTGAGACTCTGTCTCAGAAAAAAAAAAAAGAAAGGACATATATATTTTTTAAAGAGGCCAGATATGGTGGCTCCTGGCTGTAATCCTAGCGCTTTGGAAGACTGAGGTTGGGTGGATCACTTGAGCTCAGGAGTTTAAGACCAGCCTGAGCAAGCAGGAGACCCATCTCTAATTTCTAAAAACAGCCTGGTGTTGTGGTGGGTACCTATAATCCCAACTACTCTGGGAGACTGAGGCAAGAGGATCACTTGAGCCCAAGAGTTTGAGGTTGCTATGTGAGCAATAACACCCACAGAACTCTACCAAGGGCCACAAAGTGAGACTCTATCTCAAAAAATAAATATAAAAATAAATAAAGTATAAAAAAAATAAAAGAGAGCTGAAAAGACAATGTATTTCCTTCCTCAGGGGAATTGCTGTGCAGATGTGAAACCAGCAATTCTGCCAGCATGTTAACCATTTCTTCACCGTAATGGAAACTGCCTGAGAATGCAGATGATGGCCTGGCTGAAGGAATTGCAAGAGACCAGAGCTGGAGGCCCTGGAGTGAGCTGATGCCGAAGTCTGCCTTCTTCCTTGACATGCATTTTCATGAGCCAATCAATGCCCTTAATGTTTAAACCAGTTTATTTAATGATCCTAGCAGGCAAAGGTGTCCAATTTTTTTTTTTTTTTTTTGAGACAGAGCCTCAAGCTGTCCCCCTGGGTAGAGTGCCATGGCATTACAGCTCACAACAACCTCCAACTCCTGGGCTCAAGCAAGTCTCTTGCCTCCGCCTCCCAAGTAGCTGGGACCACAGGCGCCCGCCACAATGCCTGGCTATTTTTTGGTTGCAGCCATCATTGTTGTTTGGCGGGTCTGGGCTGGATTCGAACCCGCCACCTTAAGTGTATGTGGCTGGAGCCTTAGCTGGTTAAGCTACAGGCACCAAGCCAAAGGTGTCCAATTTGACAATTTTTTTTTTTTAGACAGCATCTCACTCTGCCCCTAGAATGCCATGGCATCATCATACCTCATAGCAACCTCAAATTCTTAGGCTCAAGCAATCCTTTTGCCTTAGCCTCTCAAGTATCTGGGATTATAGGCACCCACCAGGGAGACAAAGTGAGATCCTATCTCAAAAAAAAAAAAAGCTCTCTATATGTTCTTTTTACTGATAAATACCTGCAGTGAAGAAAAAAGAAAAGGTACTCACCTGGCTCCCCAGCCATCCTGTGAGCCATAGCCACATCTTCTGGGCCACCTTGCACTGCACTTGCTAATTGGAATCCCAGGAAACAGAAACCAGAGGTAGTCCAGCACATGGTCTGTTTGGAGAGCCCGGTCCTCACACACCCTCAGGGATAGAACACCCTCAGGGATAGAACAGCCACAGGCGTTTCCAGGAGAAGGAGTGTGTTTTGAGTGTGGTCTGGTGACTAGCAGGCCGCAATGCCTACAATAAATTGTATCTAAAACTGAAGAGTCACTGAGTTAATTATCCTTACTTACGGTTCCCAAGGCTACAACCCCTTTAGGATCCTAGGTAACAAGATCCTTTCAAACTCACTTGGGAGATGTTGGTTGTCTGTCACCTGCCACTGCCTAGCTGGATAAGATTCACAGGGTTTCTGCCTGATGGAGAGCCAGATAAAGCACCCCCAAAAGGTGTTTTAGTTCACAGAGTACCACTGGTGTACCTTAAAAACTCCCAGCTAAGGACCTCCTTTTATAACACATCCCCTTTGTGTGGAAGGATGTGGCATTGAGGTTGCCTGCCAGAGAGGACTGGCCTGTGAGCAGACTGGACAAAAGCATTCTCCATATCCCTGTGTTCACCTACTGAAGGCCTCTTTCCTTAGATAGCCATGACCCAGAAGCAAAGTCATTGGGAATTAAAAGGTGATGGACATTAAGAGCACATTCATTGGCCAGGTGCCATGGCTCACACCTATAATCCTAGCACTCTGGGAGGCCAAGGCAGGTGGATTGCTTGAGTTTAGGAGTTCAAGGACAGCCTAACCAAGTGTGAGACTCTAACTCTATTAAAAATAGAAAGACCAGCACGGTATGTTGGCAGGCACCTGTAGTCCTGTAGCTACTCCAGAGGGCTGAAGCAAGAGGATTGTTCAAGTGGAAGAGTTTGAGGTTGCTGTGAACAATGATGTTATAGCACTCTACTGTGTCTGAAAAAAAAAAAAAGGGCAGCACCTGTGGCTCAGAGGGTAGGGCACTGGCCCCATCAAGAGTGGCAGCTTCAAACCCGGCCCTGGCCAAACTGTAACAAAAAAATAGCCGGGTGAGGCAAGAGAATCACATAAGCCCAGGAGATGGAGGTTGCTGTGAGCTGTGATGCCACAGCACTCCACCGAAGGTGATAAAGTGAGATTCTGTCTCTTAAAAAAATATATAGAGAGAGCACATTCATTGCCTTCATTAATTGCTGGCAACTATTCCTCAGGTGTATAACATGCAAGAAAGCCCCTGTTCTCCCCGGGTCACATCAGTGATCTTTCCTACACAAAAAAATCTATATAGCTTCATGATCCCTTAGCCACAATTCTGAAATTTTGGAGTTTTATCTCTGAAATCAAAAGTTTGATGCCCAGACTAGACTAATTTGGCAACAAAATATGACCTGAACTGTTATAAATCAAGGTATGATCCTTATTTATTCTATTTGGTATAGATAATCATATAATTCACTGGAGAGATATCCATGTATTTGATTTTAGGGTACACCCCACTCTTTTCTGGAGGTACTATGTATTAATGTATACCAGATGTATCATATTTCTGAAAAATTTTTAAATTCCAGACTGGGCATACTGGTTCACACCTGCAATCCTTGGACTCTGGGAGGCTGAGGCATATGGATTGCTTGCACTCAGGATTTGGAGAACAGCTTGAGCAAGAGTGAGACCCCATCTCTACTAAAACTAGATAGAGAAAATTAGTTGGGTGGCATAGTGGGCGTGTGTCATTGCAGCTACTTGAGAAGCTAAGGCAGGAGGATCTTGTGAGTCCAAAAGTTTGAAGTTGGTGTGAGCTATGATGCCATGGGCACTCTGCCCAGGGCAACAGTGTGAGACTCTGTCTCAAAAAATATATAAATAAATAAGGCCAGGTACAGTGGCTCATGCCTGTAATCTTAGAACTCTGGGAGGCCGAAGCAAGTGGATTGTCTGAGTTCACACGTTCGAGAACAGCCTGAGCCAGAGCGAGACTTCTAAAAACAGCTGGGTATTGTGGCAGGTCCCTGTAGTCCCAACTACTCAGGTGGCTGAGGCAAGAGGATAGCTTGAGCCCAAGAGCTTGAGGTTGCTGTGAGCTATGACACCATAGCACTCTACCAAGGGTGACAAAGTAAAATTCTGTCTGAAAAAAAAAAAAAAGAAAAGAAAAGAAAAAGGAGGAAAGACAATGAAAAGTTAAAAAAGAAAAGAAAAAGAAAAATTGGCTCGGCGCCTATAGCTCAACCGGCTAAGGCGCCAGCCACATACACCTAACGTGGCGGGTTCGAATCCCCAGCCCGGACCCGCCAAACAACAATGACGGCTACAACCAAGAAATAGCCGGGCGTTGTGGCGGGCGCCTGTGGTCCCAGCTACTTGGGAGGCGGAGACAACAGACTCACTTGAGCCCAGGAGTTGGAGGTTGCTGTGAGCTGTAATGCCAGGGCACTCTACCCAGGGGGACAGATTGAGGCTCTGTCTCAAAAAAAAAAAAAAAAGAAAGAAAAATTTGCAAAGTCATCATCCATGCCCCTAAACTCTTAACACTATGAATTTGCACTTGTCTGCCTATATTTACAATGGCTGCGCCACCTTACAGGCAAAGAAACTCCATTTCCTCCTATGACTTTTCATATAGATAAGAAAACAAGCATCCGGGTAGGGCAAACATGCTCACGTTTCTCTGCAGTTTTCAGGGAAAGCACATTAGAAGAATACTAAAAGTAACAGCATGACCCATCTCTTTAGTGTATTGCCTGACGTTAGGAGGCTGTGACAGGGTAGGGCTTGGTTTGTGACTCTTGTATAATATTAGCAGAGTAAGTTAATCTTTCAAATATCCATGTAAGTCAGAAATCATGCTTTATATCTCATTGATCAGGAATTGACTGCAAGGTTCAAAATGCAAAATACTTAGGGTTTCGTGGATGGCAAAATTATTAGATTAGATGAATGAGTTGGAAGGCTAAAGTTATTTCTGCTAACCAAATAGAGGAAATATAGGCATTGCTCTGTTGCCCTTTGTACCCAGAAAAATGGAATATACTCAGTAATGTATGACTAATATCTCCTGTCGAGGGCAGAACATGTACTAAGAGGCTAAAGGACATTCCTAGAGAAACTCATGACTCCTCGCTCGTATTTGATGGGAGAAAGTCCTACAACTCAAAAAGAAAATTCAGGGAGCTGGGCGTGGCAGCTCACGTCTGTAATCCCAACACTTGGGAGACTGAGACTGGTGAATCACCTGAGCTCATGAGTTTGAGACCAGCCTCAGCAGGAGCAAGGCCCCATCTCTAAAAAATAGCTGGGCATTGTGGCGGGTGCCTGTAGTCCTAGTTACTTGGGAGGCTGAGGCAAGAGAATCACTTGAGCCCAAGAGTTTGAGGTTGCTGTGAGCTAAGATGCTATGGCACTCTACTGAGACTGATCAAGTAAGACTCTGTTTCAAAATAAAAAAGAGAAGAAAATTCAGTAGGGTTCATAGCTTTACAAATTTGAATTCACAATCACCACATACACCATTTCTTTTTCTTTTTGTGACAGAATCTCAGTCAGGCTAGAGTGCAGTGGCATTATCATTGCTCATTGCAATGTTAAACTCCTAGGCTCAAGCGATCCTCCTGCCTCAGCCTCCAGACTTAGCTGGACTACAGGCTCCTGCCATCAGGCCCAGCTAAGTTTTTCTTTTTTCTTTCTTTTTAAAACAGAGTATCACAGGCTGGTGACTGTAGCACAGTGGTTATGGCACCAGCCACATACACCAAGGCTGGTAGGTTTGAACCCAGCCTGGGTCAGCTAAACAACAATGACAAGTACAACAAAAAATATTTGGGTGTTGTGACGGCTGCCTATAGTCCCAGCTACTTGGGAGGCTGAGGAAAGAGACTCACTTAAGCCCAAGAGTTTGAGGTTGCTGTGAGCTGTGGCACCATGGCACTCTACCTAGGGCAACATGCTGAGACCCTGTCTCAAACAAACAAACAAAACCAAACAAACAAAAAAACCCAGAGTATCACTCTGTTGCCCTGGGTAGAGTGCCCTGGCATCATAAGCCACAGCAACCTCAAACTCTTGGGCTTTAGCAATTTTCTTGCTTCAGCCTCCCAAGTAGCTGGGACTATAGGGACCTGCCACTAGGCCCAGCTAGTTTTTCGATTTTTAGTAGAGATGGGGTCTCCCTCTTGCTCAGGCTGGTTTCAGAACTCCTGAGCTCAAGCAATCCACCTGCCTCCACCTCCCAGGGTGCTAGGATTACAGATGCAAGCCCAGCATGGGGTCTCCCTCTTGCTCAGAGCTGATCTCCAACTCCTGGCCTCAAGCAATCCTCCCATGTTGGCCCCCAAAGTGATAAGATGACAGGCATGAGCTGCTGTGTCCAGCCACCACATGCATTTTGGTATAGGATTCCAGGACAGATATGAAAATCCTCTCCAACTCTGAGAGGAACCTGACCTCCCAAATCTCTTCTTTACACTCTGGGGATAATTTCAAGCTATGCCAAACCATATTTTGCCACCTCTCGCCTGGGCTACTGTGATAGTCTTAACTGTTTCCAGACTTCAAACATGTTTCCCTAAGCTATGCACAAAGATCATTCTCTTACTTCATTCAGACTTCTGTTTAGATGCTGCTGTATCACAAAGGACTTCAACTACCCTATCAAAAAGAGTTACACTCAGGCCTGGCACTGCGGCTCAGGCCTGTAATCCTAGCACTATAGGAGGCAAAGGCAGGTGGATTGCCTGAGCTCGAAGTTCTGCGACCAGCCTGAGTGAGAGGGAGACCTCATCTCTACCAAAAATAGAGAAACTACCTGGGCTTTGTGATAGGCACCTATAGTCCCAGCTATTGGGGAGGCTGAGGCAAGAAGATTGCCTGAACCCAAGAGTTTGTTTATTTATTTATTTTGAGACAGAGCCTCAAGCTGTCCCCCTGGGTAGAGTACCATGGCATCACAGCTCACAGCAACCTCCAGCTCCTGGGCTCAAGCGATTTCTTCTGCTTCAGCCTCCCTAGTAGCTGAGACTATAGGCACCTGCCACATTGCCTGGCTATTTTTTTTTTTTTTTTGG
>CAUYTI010008173.1:0-11503 GCA_963575145.1 Galago senegalensis
GTGTCTTATAGGGGTACAGGTGAATCTTTCTAAGAGTAGAATGTGAACATTTTAAAGCAATAACTGAGAAAATGACATGAAGGCTGCTTTGTCCAGTTTGATGGAAGTATTTCAGAATGCATGTGAAAACCCCACACTGTACCCCAGATGAGTATCAATGTACATAGTTAACATTCAATAAAAAAAATAAAAACTAGGTCCAAGGTAAAAATAAATAAATAAATAATTAAATAAGAGCCAGGCAGTATGGCATGCACTTGCAATCCCTGCTACTTGGGAGGCTGAGAGAAGAAAATCACCTAAGTTCAGGAGTTGGAGGTTGCTGTGATCAATAGATGATGTAAAACTTAACTGAGCGTGATAAAGCAAGTCTATGTCTCTATATAAAGAAAAGTAAAAATGAGAAGTAACAACAATGCAAATGGTTTTTTCCATTTATTTATTGAGACAGTCTTGTTTTAGTGCTTTTGCTAGAGTACACTTTTAAAATAGCTCACAGGAAACTTCAAGTGTTTTCATCAAGCTAACCTATTCCCTCAGCTGGCAGGACAGGTAAATGCAGAATATCCGGACTTTTTTATTCTGTTGAGATAGGTGTTTTTTATTCTGTAGAGGTAGGTTTTACTACTGCTGAGGCTGATCTCCAATTCAGAAGCTCAGACAACGCAACTAAGTAGGCCTCCCAAATTGCCAAAATGAGAGTCATGAAGAATCACCCCTAACAACAAAACCTAGTTTGAAAAGTATCCCATTTTGATGCCTGAATCAGTGGCTTACCACCAAATTGGTGAGTTTGAAATTAGTCCCAGTCCATCTGAAACAAAATCTAGTTGGGCATTAGGCGGACACTTATAGTTCAACTGACTATGAGGGTGAGGATAAAGCCTCACCTGAATTCAGGATATGGATGTTTCTGTGAGCAGTAATGGCACATCACTCTACTGATAGTGACCAAGTGAAATTCAGTCTAAGAAAAAGAAAAGAAAAGAACAAAGAACATCCTACTTAATTGTCCCTATGCAGTTTTGCCATGTGGAATGCAACATGAGTTTCCATGCTGTACAAAATCTCAACAGTTGTGTCAGCCTAGTGAATGGAATTGCAGCCATTAATGCAATCAAAAAGGCACAACTGGGAGATCACTTCTTTATCTGTGGATGGAGAGCTAAGTAATGTCCTCGATCAAACACTTGCAGGACAAAAGCTGACGTGAACAGAAAATTTCTGTGAGTATTTTTTACCAGAAGCCTGGATCCAGAACATTCCTGGATGAAGTCACTACCTGGCCACCATGGATGACATCACAATGTGCCGTGCCCTGGGTTGCCATCTTTAAGTTTAATCTTACTCCTAATAAGCATGAGTAGTTCCTGTCAGGGTTTGTGTTGCCTTTCAACAGTTACAAAACATGGGGTGATTTTCTCCACATTCAATTCCTGCTTTCTAAATTTTGTTTTGAACCATTGCCAAGGGATTAAAAAACCTTTTTTTTCCTTTTCAAATCACAGATTTGTGAACAAATGGAAGAGTGTGGTTTATACATAGTGTTTCCTTGGGATTTTATAGAACAAGACATCCAGCTCAATGTTCGGACAATGATTGGACAGACCTTAATGGCACGCAACTATTCCCTATTCTACTTTTTATTATGTTTTAATTCCTTGGCTAGAATAGGCTTGTTTCAGATGGTAGGTGTCTCAATGAAGGTTCCCTCTCAAAATCTGGTGAGGCACTGTGTCCAGTAGTGTACTCTATTCATGCGGTATTTACGATGATCATGGGAAATATCAACCTGTCTTGAAATTTCCAGTAATCCTGAATTCCGTGGTAGGTGTCTGATGTTTTGGCTTCTTGGGCACAATGCATGTTGATATATTATGTCGGTTTCCACATATAATACACAAAACCAATGCAACATGATAAGAATAAAAGATTTCCTTGCATATTTGTGGTGATCTCCTACCATGGATATGTAAAACACTCCTCTCATACTCCCTCTGGGTCCTCAAGGGCTGAGGATGCCCTGGTAAGCTCATTTCCCTAAGTAGAACACAATGGCTTAACCCACACATGATTACAATATTTTGATGCTCTGGGCAGCCAAATTCCACAGATCTACTGACCAATCATGTTAGAGTCAAGGATGTGCAACAGAAAAACAACCTCAGCCCTAATCTTCAGACGGCCTTGTATGTAAATAGAAAGGATAGTCAAGTGTTGTATCCCTTACCTATACTTTCAGCAACTCCAGAGGCAGAGGCAGAAGCAGAAGAATCATTCTACGGAAGAGTTGGATGACATTTTGTGCAAGGCTGAGGTCATAGTCTCATGAAAAATAAGGAAAGAAAGAAAAATGAAAGAAAAAAAGGAAGGAAGGAAAAATGACAGCCAGGCATGCAGGAAGGAAGGAAGGAAAGAAGGAATGAAGAAAAAGAAAGGAAGGAAGGAAGGAAGGAAGGAAGGAAGGAAGGAAGGAAGGAAGGAAATAAGGCAAGAAAGAATGAAGAAAGAATAATAAATAAATAAATAAATTTTGCTTGGTACAGTTTCCAAGATCAAAATTACATTGAAATATCAATAGGCAAATGGAATACTGGACTTCCAGTATTACAGGCTTCCAGTCAAAGATATTCACTGGACTAATCTCCAAAAGAAGATTTATTGTGGTCATAGGACAAGAAGGGAACAGTAAGTCTGGATAATTCCTTTGGTTCCTTAGAAGACTGCCAGTTGATCTTATGGGTAGGGTTGGTCCCGGGTTGTAAACAAGTGCAATGGATGGGATGGACTGTAATTCTGGATATTTCAGTGTACATAAAAAAACCCCAAATTCATTCAATAATACACTGTGTGAGTGGTTTAGAGTGACTACAAGAACCTAAAATACAATTGGGTCAGATTTGTGTAAAATCTGAGGTCTTAACAAATAAAGGTTGTAGGGAAACAATTTTCCAATCAGAGAATAATTTCTCCAGTTGACATCTATTCTATGGTAAAATTTTCAACACTTAATCCATAATAAAAGTAAAAATAATAGCCTGGTGTTTTGGCGTGCACCTGTAATCCTAGCTACTCTGGAGGCAAAGAGAAGAAAATGGCCTATACCCATGAGTTGGAGGTTGCCGTGATCTGTAGATGCCAAAGAACTTTACAGAGTGTAATAAATAAATTAAATCTCTGTCTCTATAACAAAAACATGTAAAAAATGAGTAGTAACTCTAATACAAGTGTTTTTCTCCTTTTATTTATTGAGACAGAGTCTTGCTTTATTGTCTTTGGTAGATTACTGTGGTGTCATAGCTCACAGAAAAACTTCTAATGTTCTCATCAAGCCAACCTATTCCCTCTGCTGGCATGCCAGGAGGCTGCATAATAGCCGGCCATTTTTTTATTATTTAGAGATAGTTATCTCACTAGTGCTGAGGTTCTTCAATTCAGAAACTCAGACAATGCAACTGAGAGGGCCTCCAGAATTGTCAAGATGAGAGGCTTGAAGAACCAACCCTGTCCACAAAACTAGTTTGAAAAATATCTCATCTTCCCTGTCTGAAGTGGTGGCTCAACATGGAAGTCACAGGCAGGTCAGTGATGAGAGGGAGGGGGAGCCATATGCAGGGAGTGCAAGAGGGGAGTGCAGGCAGTGGCAGTCACAGACTAGCTGTATTTTCATGGGGAGCGTTGCCTGGGACTCTCCAGGTCTGGCAGTCACAAGTGGACTTGCTGGGCACTGGAAGTGCAGCCCAGGGAGTGCTGGCTCTGACAGTCACAGACTGCCTGGCTGGGTGGTGGAGGGGGCAGCTTTGGCAGTCATAGGCTGGCCGGCCTGTCACATGAAGCGCAACCTGGGTCGCATCAACTCTGGTTGTCACAAGCATGCCTGCAGGGCACTGGGAGCACAGTCTGGGTGTGTGCCAGCTGTGGCTGTCACAGGCCTGCCACTTTGGCAGGGGTGGGCCGGTTCTGACAATCACAGTTGGGCTTGCTGGTCACGGGGAGTGCAGCCCAGGGATGCTCCGGCTCTGGTGGTCACAGGATGCCGAGCTGGGCACCAGGAGCACACTTCATGGGAGTACCAGCCTTGGAAGTCACATGCATGCCAGCTGTTCTGGGGAGCATAGCCAGGAGAAGCACCAGCTGTGGCAGTCATAGGCAGCTGACCAGTGGTGGTTTGGAAGCCTCTGGGCTTGCTGGCTCTGGCAATCACAGGTGGTCTGGCCAGCCTGGGTGGAGGGGCCGGGCCTGGGAAGCACAGCCCAGGGAACACCAGCTCTAGCAGTTAGAGGTGGGCCTGCAGCTGGGTGCTTAGTCTAGTAGGGGTGGGGACTATGCTCTTCAGTATCTTCTCACAATCTATATAGGGAAGGTAGGATGGTGGACTGGGAGTTCAGAATGACAGTGAAAACAATAGTTCAAATTTTTTTTGCCTGGGAGAGAATGTTTAGTGTCTCATCAGGATTCCTCTAGGGAAGTAGCCCCCACTTTCTTTATCTCTCAAATGTGGGGTGAGACAATAGGTCCTCAATTCACTGCCCACCTGTAGAAAACCTGTAAGAAGTCAGCTTTCTTGGAGTTGCAGCCTGCCACAGCAGAGGTGACCTTCAGATATCTCTCTTCTCTCTCAGCTCGGCTCCCAAACTTCAGCTTAAGTGGGTACTTTTTGTATTTTATCTTTCCTTCTAAATGGGAGCTTCTGTCAGAGGCAGACTCCAGTTGGCCATCTTGCCCCTCCCCCTATTGTCTGTTTTAATAGATGATGGCTTACCTTTTACTAAAAAAGCTTCTAATCAATGAGTACTAACTACATCAGCTTTTCTTGATGATAATGCTGATGCCTAAGAACAATGGAAATACATACAAATTGAATGATGTATATAGTTTAACTTTCCAAATTCACGAAATTTAGTAGCATCCATTTGCCATAATTGATTAGATACTAAGCCTCTGAGATTAACTCCCATAGGTAGATGGGGAGCAGTCCATGGCCAAAAAGTAGGGCAAGAGCAAACAATGGCTTGAACAGTGTGCGAAGAGATATGTCTTCCTTTTAAAGCTTTAAAATTAGTATTACATAATTCACGTTCTTGTGTACCTGATAGTACATATCCAATTAATTGATCCATAATGTCATTCCCTCTTACAATAGGTCTGGGTAAATTAGTATGAACTCTTATATGAGTAATGTAAATAAAATGTACTCTTTTTCTTAATTGTTGTAAAGTAGAAAATAATACTGTTAATTCTTCAGTATTAGTAGGTACACTAACTGATTCTATTTTTTGCACTACATGGGTAGAATACAAGGAATCATTAACTACATTTAGGGTACACTGTTAATACTATTATAGCAAATAATTCTGCTTTTTGTACAGACTTATAAGAGGAATGTTGCACCTTATGGAAATTTAAACCTAAATATCAGCTACTCCCATTTTATTAGCATCTGTATAAAATAACTCTGAATTTTCAATAGGTTTCAACTTAATAACTTTAGGTAGAATCTGTGAAGTATTTTTAAGAAATTGAATTATTTTATCCTGTGGAACATGGGACAGTGAATGCAAAACGTTCAGTGTCCTGTTGCAAGTGGAGGTCACAAAAGCAATCTTTTAGATCAATGATAACAATTGCTTAATGCTTTAGAATGAAAGTGGGATTTAGGATTCTTGGCTCTAAAGATTGAATTATAGCATTTATTCATCTTAAGTCAGTCAGCATTCTCCATTTACTTGACTTCTTTTTAATTACAAATATTGGACAGTTTCACTCGCTTGTGGTTGGTTGTATATGGCTGGCCTGTAATTCTTCTTTAACTAACTGATGTAGCACTTCAAGTTTTTGCAGAGGAAGGGGCCACTGTTCCACACAAACCAGGTATCTGATTGGCTTTGCAAAGCAATGGAGGAGTGCTTCAAAATGACCCAAGAAAAAATCCTCTAGCAAAGATGGCTTTTCTAAGGATGTTTTGTCACTTTTTGTTTGAACAACATTAGGCTCAGTCTTTAAACTGGGCTCCATAGAGTCAAGCCCCATGTTCAGCCATGATATTTTTGGTAGCATTAGAAGTAGTAGGAACAGTAAGCATTGTTGCACACTGTTTCAGTAAATCTCTTTCCCAATAGGTAATTGCAATCAAAGCAATAAAAGGATGAATACTGGCAGCTTGGCCATCAGTTCCCTTACAAATTAAAGTTACAGTACTCAGTTCTATATCAGACATTCGCCTGAGCCCAGTGAATGTAGTTTTTCTTTCAGTTTTAGGTCAGTTTTCTGGCCACATATGAGATGCAAAAATGGATACATTAGCCCCACTGTCTACCAGAACTTTAATCTGGACATTATGTTTAAAAGTGACATCACATTCAGGACGAGTCACTTAAGGAAGTATTATTCCAAAGACTCGTTTATCTGTGTTTCCAAAGCCTCCTTCTTGTGTTACTGGAGTGCCTTTGTCTTTATGATAAGGTAAAATTAAGATTTGAGTCACATGCTATCCCACAATTAATTGGCCATATTTTGTGGCTGAAGCCATTACAAAATTTCTCCTTTATAATCTTCATCAGTTACTCCTGGATGGACTGATAGTCCTTCCATAACAAGACTCCTTCTCTCTAGAATTATTGTTGCCTCAGGAATGAGGCCATAAACTTCAGTAGGTAGTTTTTTTACATGGTTCCTCAATAAGTAAATTAACACTATTAATATAGGTAGGTACAATGCTGCACTTCCTTGAGTGGCATGAAATAATCTTGAATGTGAATTTTAATCTGTGGTTTGATTTCTAAATTGTCTGAATTTGTCTCCTGCTCTTTTAAATTTAATGGTTCTTCAGAAGTAATTATTGAGGGGGCTCATGTTCTTTGATTGCAGGCCTTGAGCTAGGCCCATTTGCCCATTTCCCTGGTTCTCACTGGGGTTATTTTTATTACCTTGCTCTCTGTGAGGAGAGAGAATATTTCTGTCTTTGTCCTTGACCATGATGGTCAAGATTAAAAGTAGATGAGTCAACTGGAAAATAGACTCTAGTAATATATTGAGAACTTATCAGATAAGGACAATCTGTGTATGAACCAGGAGGTGCACTGGGAATCCAGAAACCATCCTGCCACTTAAGAGGCTGCTTATGTGCTATTGCAGGCAGTCTAAGAGGTTTGGGAGGAGTGCTGGGAGGAGAACTGTAACCAGGGGTTGCAGTAGCATGACCCCCAACCTTAAAATCTTGCTTTTCTATGGCCTGAACACTTTTTTCTACATTTTGTAATCCTTCTTTCATGTGTTTTTTAAGTTTTATATATCTTCAGGGTTTGAGCTGGTAGTAATATACTCATTTCAAAGTCATTGAGATCTTTATCAGAATCCTCACCATTCTTAGTTTCCTCGTCACAGTCACTAGAAGAACAATATTTTTTAGGGATTTTCATAGGTTCATCATCATAAATTGGCTGTTCCTACTCCTCTTGTTCCATTTGAGGAGGAGAAGCTGGAGAAGGCAGGGGGTTTAAATTTCCCATTTCAGAGCTGTACTGGAAAGGTTCCCATGTGTCTTTAACCAAATAGTTAGCACTTCGTAAATCTTTGTGAATGAAGTCACCACTTTGGTGCACTCTCTTGAGCTCCTATTCAGATTTTTTATACACTGTAATTAAATTGATTCTTTCTTTCAGTAGTAAACCAATAACAATGTTTAGCAACCACCTGAAACAATTCTTACAGAATGTTAATTTTGGCAATAATACCTGAAGAACATAATGAGGTTTTCAAAAAAGAAATATTGTGTTCTTCTAAGGATTGAGAATTACCCATTGTTCTTATTAAATATTTGTAAATTCTAGAAGTCCTGCATAATCACTATGTGGCCAGAACCTCCTAGTTTCAAATTCCATAGCCTACCTTAAATGTGCAACTGTCGAGCAGGAGACAATCATGAAGAAGAGTGCCCTGCTGTCCTTGACATGCTGATCCTGCTTGTTGATCCTGTGGACTACCCTAATTATTGTTGGTTTTTTTTGAGGGGACAATGATGCAGAGTATAGGTTTTCTATTGAAATTGTATAGATCAAAGAGGTCTACCACCTTTAGATGGTATGTAGCAAACTTCTTTATTTCTTCCCAGTTTATACAGTGTGTGCTGCATGTACTCACAATTAATCAATAATCATAGCATTACTTCAATAACATGTTATAAAAAACAAATCAACCTTTCCATTATGCTTGTTAGTCTACTGATCAAGTGATACACATTCTTCTAACTAATCTAGTTTTCTCAAACAGTAATCATAGTAAAGCACATTGTCAACTTCCTAACCCAATTATTGATCAATTTATGAAACTGCTGTAGGGGAGAAGGCTGCTTGTTTGACTGCTTTATGAAGACTAAAGCCATCTGAAAGCAGTAATATAATCTTGTACCACCACAAGACCTATGGCCCTTACACATACTGATGATGCATTTACATGCCTCAGCCTCCTGGCCAATTTCAAGGCAGAGGAATATCACATCCTGCATACCAGGGCAAAGGCTGTGGGACACTCTAAACTGCCCAAGCAGTGAATTATTGACTCAAGTCAGGTTTTTTTATGCACATGAAAATATACAAATTCTAATCTCCACCCCTTTTGTTGTACTTTTCAATCTGGGCTGATATGCCTTTGCACCAATCAGCCCACGACCAGGGACCAGACATCTCTGGATGACCTCTATCCATCTGATCAACTGGAAGTCTCTTAAGGAACCAAATGCAAATGAACTTGTCCTGATTCATTGTTCCCTCCTCCCCTGGGTACCACCATAAATCTCCTTTATGTAGTGCTGTACTCCATCTGCCTGCATGACCTTTCCAATTTTACTCTTGGAAACTGAAAATAGCAAACTTTCTTGCTTGATTTCTTTATTCATTATTTTTCATGAGATTGCCTCTCACTCAGCTCCCAGTGTAGATTATCCATGTTCTCAACATTCCACATAATGACATTCAAATCTTCAATTGAATTGATCCTCCTGCATCAGCCTCTGGAGTACCTGGAACAACACTTGACTGCCCTTTCTATTTGAGTAGAAACCTTGTGGGAGATCAGGGCTGAGTTTCTCTTTCACTTGCTCATCCTTGTCTCTCATATGGATGGTCAGGGGATCTGTACAATTTGGCTGCCCACAGTATTGAAATATTGTAGTCATGCATAGTATAAGTCAGGGAGCTCTACTTAGGAAATGAGCTAATTGGGGACTTTGAGGATTGTCCAATGCTCAGCCCTCCGTGATCCATAGGAAGTATGTCATCAGTGTTTTAAATATCCATGGTGGAAGATTACCACAAAGTTGCATTTATCTCTTTTATCCTTATCTGATTTCATTAGTTATTGTGTATTATATGTGTGGCCCCAAATAACTTCTCAACGTGCATTGTGGTCAATAATCCAAAAGGTTAAACACTCCTAGCATAGAATTCAGTATTGATGGAAATTAAAGATAGACTGATATTTCCCATGATCATCATAAATAACTTCAGGTATGGAGTACACTACTGTACACAGTGCCACACCAGATTTTGAGAGGGAAATATCATTGGGACACCTACCTTCAAAAACAAGCCTATTCTAGAGAAAGAAGTAAAACATTCATGAAAAGTAGAACTGGGAATTGTGTTACATACCATTAAGGTCTGTCAAATAATTGTCCTATCATTGGGCTTGATTTCTTGTTCTATAACATTCCAGAGCAGCATTAATAGAAAAGGATAGGTTGTTGAATTCTTTGGCCATGTGTACAAAACAAAATTTAAGAAGCATCAATTGAGTGTGGAAAGATGAGCCACACAATTTGTAACAGTTTGAACCCAACAACAAACACTGAAGCAACTATGAATGCTTAGCAGAAATAAGATTACGCTTAGAGATGGTAATGAATGGCAACACCAACTGTTATATCATCCATGATGGCCATGTAGTGACTTCACCCAGGAAATATGTGGGATCCAGGCTTTTGGTCTAAGATACTTACTGAACTTTCTGCTCACTTCAGCTGGTGTCCTGCAAGTGTTTGATCCAGGACATTTCTTATCTCTCCATCTACAGAGAGAAGTGATCTCCCATTTATGCCTTACTGATTACATTAAAGACTGAGATTCCAGTTATTAGGCTGACACAACAGTTGAGATTTTGTAAAGCAGTGAGACTCAAACTGCGTTCCAGATGGTAAAACTGCATAGAAACACTTAAGTGGTATGCTCTTTGTTCTTTTATTTATTTATTTATTTCTGAGACAGAGTTTAACTACTGTCACTCTCAGTAGAGTGTTGTGCTGACAGAAACCTCCATCTTCTGTGCTCAGGTGATTCTTCTGCCTCAGTCTCCCCAGTAGCTTTAACTACAGGAACCCACCTCAATGCCCATCTATTTTTATTTTTGAAGTTTGGCTGGGACCATTATCCTAAACACCACTATGAGCCCCCACTTCAGATAACAAAGATAGAAATTTTTTCCAACTGTTTTTTGTGGCCAGGGGTGGTTCTTCCTGTCTCTCATCTTGGCAATCAGAGACCAGCCTCAGCACTAGTCAAATATCCATCTCTGAAGAATAAAAATCAGCCAGATGTCTTAAGTTTAAATCTTTAATCCAGTGAGAGTCTAACTTAGTTAATGGTGAAAGGTGTGGGTCGAGTTTCAGTCTTCTACAGGTTGCCAGCCAGTTCTCCAAGCACCATTTGTTAAATAGGGAATCTTTTCCACACTCAATGTTTTTTCTTGGCTTGTCAAACATCAACTACCGGTAAGTAGTTGGTTTCATCTGTTAGCTCTCTATTCTGTTCCATACATCTACATCTCTATTTTTGTGCCAGTACCATGCTGTTTTGATCACTATGGATTTGTAGTATAGTCTGAGGTCTGGTAGCGTGATTCCTCCGGCTTTGTTTTTATTCCTAAGTAATGTCTTGGCTATTCGAGATTTTTTCTGATTCCATGAACCATAAAAATACTAGAAGAAAGTGTAGGGAAAACACTTGAAGAAATCAGCCTGGGCGAACATTTTATGAAGAGGACACCCTGGTCAATTGAAGCATCATCAAAAATACACTATTGGGACCTGATCAAACTAAAGAGCTTCTGCACAGCCAAGAACACAGTAAGTAAGGCAAGCAGACAGCCATCAGAATGGGAGAAGATTTTCGCAGGTTATATCTCCAACAAATGTTTAATAACCAGAATCCATAGAGAACTTAAACATATTAGCAAGAAGAAAATGAGTGACCCCATCTCAGGATGGGCAAGGGACTTGAATAGAAATTTCTCCAAAGACTGGCGTATGGCCTACAGATACATGAAAAAATGCTCACCATCCTTAATCACCAGAGAAATGCAAATCAAAACTACTCTGAGGTATCATTTAACTCCAGTGAGATTAGCCCATATCACAAAATCCCAAAAACAGAGATGCTGGTGTGGATGTGGAGAAAAGGGAATACACCTACATTGCTGGTGGGAATGTAAACTAATACGTTCCCTTTGGAAA
>CAUYTI010008180.1:0-18102 GCA_963575145.1 Galago senegalensis
GGACCACAGGCGCCCGCCACAATGCCCGGCTATTTTTTTGGTTGCAGCCATCATTGTTGTTTGGCGGGTCCGGGCTGGGGATTCGAACCCGCCACCTTAGGTGTACGTGGCTGGCGCCTTAGCCGGTTGAGCTATAGGCGCCGAGCCAAGAGCCTGTATTTTAATTAGTCAGAGAAACAAGTGTGGAACCCAAGCTTGGTTTCGCACTTCCTGAGGCTACCTGAGCATCCCTGCCCCTTGCCTCACCTTGCATCCCTAGTCCCCAGGGCCATCAAAGCAGGACTCAGAGTTGGGCTTTCCAGGCAGGATGATCACGGAGTAAACTTCACGGCCATAGCATCGTATGGCATCATTTCTTTTCTTTTCTTTTCTTTTTTGATACCGAGTTTCACTTTGTCACCCTCAGTAGAGTGCCCTGGCATCATACCTCATAGCGACCTCAAACTCTTGGGCTCAAGCAATTCTCTTGTCTCAACCTCCTGAGTAGCTGGGACTACAGGCGCCTGCCACAACACCCAGATTATTTTTAGAGACAGGGTTTCACTCTTGCTCAGGCTGGTCTTGAACCTGTGAGATCAGACAATTCACCCACCTTGGCCTCCCAGAAATGCCATCATTTCAACCTTGACCACCAAACAGAGCTCTCAGATGAGTCCTGCTGGAGACAAATGGCCCAGAGGAAGGTCAGTGTCCTGAGGAATGGAGGGGGATGATCCCTCTAGCTTCAAAGAAACTGGGAAGTCTGTCTCTGTTCTTTATCTGAATATTTTAAAAATTTCATCAAAGAAGAACCAAATGTGCTGATCAGAGCTCTCAAGGACATCCCTAGACCCAGCATGCAGTGCCAAGTGCTGGAGATGTGTGGGACTGCTGCCTGCCCACTCAGTGCCCTAAGTCTGTCCCCTCTCCTATACTGAGTCCTCTCTCCCACCCCCAACCTGGCTGTGGTATTAAGTCTGAAGGGAATTCAGATTTCACCTGGCCCAGATGGACCTCTCTTCCTCCTTTTTGTTTCTTAAGCTGAGAACCTATTGTTTAAAAGAAACGATATATGGAAACAGAACCCAACCAAACGCATGTATCTCAGGAGTTCTAAAGGAATGTTTAGTCTTCGTACAGGTTTGATACAGCTCACATATTCTGATTTAAACATCAGGAAAATTCTTATCAACATCCAAGTGTCTAGCATCTTTTGAAAATTCAGAAAATCTGAATCTGGTGTCTCTATGTCTGGATTTGAACAGGGCAACACTGGTCTGTCTAGAGCAGAGCCTACTGGCCACACCTACAGAAGAGGGACATGTATCCAGTCTGTGGCTATCCTACTGCCCTTCCATCTTCCCTTTCACAGATGTGTGCATGTGCTTGTCCCTTTGGACCCTACAAGGAAGGACTAAGGAAGACCCTGACAGAGAGCACTCAATCAAAGTCCCCTCTTGGCCGGGCGCCGTGGCTCATGCCTGTAATCCTAGTATTCTGGGAGGCCGAGGATGGGTGGAGGGTGTTGCTTGAACTCAGGAATTTAAGACCAGTCTGAGCAAGAGTGGGATCCTGTCTCTACTTAAAATAAACAAACAAACACCCCCCAGAAAATAAAAAAACTAGCAAGGTAGGGTGGTGGGTGCCTGTAGTCCCAGTTACTCAGGAGGCTGAGGCAAGAGGACTGCTTGAGCCCAAGAGTTTGAGATTGCTGTGAACTGTGATGATGCCATGGCACTCCACCCAGGGTGATAAGAGTGAGACTGTTTCCAAAAACAAACAAGCAAACAAACAACCCCCCCCCCAAAAAAAAACACCCTCCCCTCTCAACAGTCTTCCCCACTGCTGCCCGGGCCCTCCTCTGGCTCTCCAGGATTTGATTTACTCACCATTCCCTATCTGGTATACCTGCTTCCTCCTCTCAGTCCTCCTACCCTTCCCTCAGGATCTAACTTATATCCTGTGGTCTAACTTTCTGCAGCCCGCTGTGACCACTCTCTCTGTCTGTATCTGCACAGTGCTCAAGGTGCTCACGTGAGGTGAGGAGGGCATTCATGGCTAAACATGAATGGAAATGTCTTTCCCTTCCCTGGATCATCCATAAGAGTAGCACTTGGGCGTTCAGCAGACACTACCCACTTAGCACTTGAGTGTAGAGTCCTGTACTATGCAACTTACTTGTGACTTGTGTTTCCCCAATGAGAAAACTCTAAGATTGTAAGAATAAGTTCATACATACAGGTATTGTTACCAGTTTACATTCAATGTTACTGAAGTTTAGAGAAGTAACTCATTCTAACTCACACAGGTTTATAGTCAAGACATAAAGAAAGCCAGGCTTGTTTGACTCCTGGGTCTATACTCTTGTCCACTCTGCAGAGCTGCCTGTAAATGATGAATGGATGGATGGATGAACAGACTGATGATTTTGTTTGCTCTCCAGATCTATTCTTTGCCCTTCTCTACCCTGCTGGGGGACCCAGGATGCTGACCTCTCCGAACTGCATTACCCAGGTTTCCTTGCCACTAGGGCTTCTAGTTGGGATTCATCTAGTGCAGCGGTTCTCAACCTGTGGGTCGCGACTTCTTTGTAACAATGAAAATACATCCTGCATATCAGATATTTACATTACAATTCATAACAATAGCAAAATTACAGTTATGAAATAGCAATGAAAATAATTTTATGGTTGGAGGTCACCACACCATGTGGAACTGTATTAAAGGGTTGCGGCATTAGGAAGGTTGAGAACCACTGATCTAGTGGGAAGGGGACATTGGTACACTGGAGGGTAGGAAGGAGAGAATTTGGGGCTATTTCTTTCCTTTATGTTCCCCCACAAGTTGCCAAGATTCCAGCAGTAGACCCTCCACCACAGCTAGAGCACCTGCGGGCAGCCCCTCCTCCCCACACCAGCGCTCCCTAGGTTCTCAGAACCCCTTTCCTGACCTTTCAGCTGTGGCGTGGTAACAGCTTTCTACTGTTGCTTGTCTCTAGCTGTCTCAACATCATGGTTGCTTCCCTTCACCTAGTGGTTCTTGATGGAGATGACATCGCTCCTCAGAGAATGGATGTCAATGCCTGGAGACATTTCTGGTTGTCACAATCAGGAGGAGGTGTGTAGTGGGCAAGGCAAGGGATGCTGCTAAAATTCTGCACAGGATAGCCCCCATCAATGTCAATGCTGCCAAGGTCAAGAAGCCTTGCCACAGCCTGCCCACAGTCTCACACAGCTGTAAACAGTTGCTCTGTTAAAGTCTCTGCAAGGAACAGTCTAGTGACTGGATGTTCACCAGGAACCAGAGGCCAGGTCTCCCCATGGGCAGATGCAGAGGAGCTCACCTCCTTGTCTCATTCCCCTGGAAGGCCTCCCCTAGGTCACTCTTCCTCAACAGCTCCCTGGGGGCGGCACCTGTAATCCTAGCACTCTGGGAGGCTGAAATGGATGGATTGCTGGAGGTCAAGAGTTTAAGACCAGCCTGACCAAGAGCGAGACCCTGTCTCTAAAACAAACAAACAAACAAACAAACAAACAAAACTAGCCAGGCCTTGTGGCAAGCACCTGTAGTCCCAGCTACTTGGGAGGCTGAGACAAGAGGATCACTTGAGCACAGGATTTGGAGGTTGCTGTGAGTTATGACATCATAGCACTCTACCAAGGGTGACAAAGTGAGACTCTGTCTCAGAAAAAAAGAAGAGAGACAAGCGGCCACTTCAGATGAGCAGTATGCCATAGGGCCCTTTCTGCCCAGAGGGAAACATGATTCCAGATTTGAAAGGCAGTGATAAAACACTATCATTTGAAATTTTGAAAATATCTGGGGAAAAAAACCTTTCAAATATTAAAAACTTTTTCATTTTTTTTTTTTTTTGAGACAGAGCCTCAAGCTATACCCCTGGGTAGAGTGCCATGGCATCACAGCTCACAGCAACCTCCAACTCCTGGGCTCAAGCGAGTCTCTTGCCTCAGCCTCCCAAGTAGTTGGGACCACAGGCGCCTGCCACAACGCCCGGCTATTTTTTGGTTGCACCCGTCATTGTTGTTTGGCGGGCCCTGGCTGGATTCGAACCCGCCATGTTGGGTGTACGTGGCTGGCGTTTTAGCCACTTGAGCCACAGGCACTACCCTGTTTTTCATTTTCTAATGGAACAAGTGGTTTAGGTTCCCAAAAATTCCTGCAGTTCAGCTTCCAAAGATCCTCACACACGAGGCATGGCATAGAATCTATGACTGCCTGGCATAAACAGTTTTTCTGGTTGTCTATTATGAAACTAGAAACACCCCAGCAAATCCTTTGTTTTCACTTTAAAGAAAAGATACTTTAAAAAAAAGCTTAATTTAAAAGTTAAAATAACTATAAAAATGTGGGCCTACTTCAAATCACTGGGTAAATACATTTTTCCCTTAATTTAAAAAAAGGATGCAGCCAATATGAATGAAAACAAACATTTCCTATGAGTTAAAAGAGTACCCTTCTTATTCATTAGGGATACACTTCCCAGGAAAAGGATTAATAAATTAAATTATAGCTGGTTAATAGTACACTCAATTCAAAGCTTATAAAAATACTTGCATCTGTCTACTTCCAACCACATCAATGAATAAGGAATAGATTAAAAAAAAATGACCCTCAGACAACACCACCTATGAACAAGACCTGGTTCCCCAAGGGCCTAACAGCCTGGGGATGAGGGAAATGGCAGACCACCAGGCTCTAAACCCTCTGGGTGCTTCCATTATACTTAGTTTTACGTGCAGCTCATGCAAGTTTCAGTTTCTTGTGGCCATTTCCTACATTTTGCAGGGAAGGTAAGGCAAATGTGGGCTGCACACATGGACTGCACATGTGGGCCTCGTCCATGGCTGCTCCAGAGCAGATAACACAGGCCTGTCCTTGGAGCCCTGATGTGTGAAGGGGCTGCACAGTAAACAATGGGCAGTTCAGACCACTTGGGCCTACACTTGGCATTCCTTCATTTGCAAGAATTCCTTTGGGCTACATGTACTGTGTCAGAGCCGCCTTGTGCAAGACGCAGCCAGGCTCTGCCCTACAAATGAGCCCCACCCCTGCAGAGGAGCCCCTCCCTCTGCCTGCTTCCTGGTGACTCTACTCCTTCAAGCTTCCCTAAGGTTCAGGCACCACTTCATGGGTGGTAAGTACCTTGCACTCTATTCCCCTTGGCACAGCCACTCACCAAAGCACTCTTGGAAGGGGTAGCTGCCCCTTTTCTCCTGCCTGACTCTGCACCGTGAACCAGCGAGGCAGGCTAATGTCCACAGACTTGGAAGCCACTTGGGAGTACTGGGCAACTTGAGATCTGCCTTCCAGCAGCTTCCTCTTCCTCTGCCTGGGCAGAGCTTAAGAGCTGTGCAGACTCATTTCACGTTCCTCATCGACCAGCTTGGACCTTTAAATTTCTTTTTTTCTTTTCCTTGAAGTCATTTTTGTTTTCTTTCTTTTTTTTTTTTTTTTTTTTTTGAGACAGAGCCTCAAGCTGTCGCCCTGGGTAGAATGCCGTAGCATCACAGCTCACAGCAACCTCCAACTCTTGGGCTTATGTGATTCTCTTGCCTCAGTCTCCCAAGTAGCTGGGACTACAGGCACCTGCCACAAGGCCTGGCTATTTTTTGGTTGTAGTTGTTGTTGTTTGGCAGGTCTGGCCTGGATTCGGATTCTCCAGTTCTGGTGTATGTGGCTGGCGCTGAGCCACATTTTTGTTTTCTTTATCTTATTTCACTACTGGAACTTCTTTCTCTTACAGAAAATTTCTTTTCAGCCTGAGCTCTTAAGACTGATTAGCTCCTTGAGAATTCTTTGTGAAGCTTCTCTGACCCTCAGTGTCACCCACTTGGTCCCACACTCCTACTTAAACCCTCTGAGCTTATTCAGGGGAGTAGAAGAAACCAAATGACTGATTCATTGCAACAGAGCGGTCCTGAGCACAAGGTGCTGTGCTAGCCTTGAAGACACGCCTGTCTAGGCGTGGAACACAGTGCAGAGCTCAAGATGGGGGGTTGCGTGGCTCCCCCAACATTTTGGTGGGCTACAGAGACAGTGGGTGTGGATAGTCCTGAAGTGTAACTGAAGACTAGAAATTTAAAATCAGAAAAACTCAAGGAGGTTATTTTTCTCTCTGGAGGACTTTAACATTTCCATCTCCCAGCCTTATGCAGAATCAGAAAGCTGTCCCACATGTACCCCCACCTTACCCTCTAGGCTTTCACGGTTCTAAATAGAACAAATGCGACACATGGTAATATCTCAGGCAAATCAACTTTTAAACTCACAAAGTGATTTTAAGATTTATAAACAGTGTTCAAAAGGGTAAATGCTGGTGATTCTGGGGAGTTTATATCTTGAAACTAAACTTAGTCCCCGGCCTCTCAAAGCCTTTCCTATCTGTCTCCTACGACCATCATTTCCCCAGCAGCTTCCCTAGAGTGTCCAGCTCCCAAAGGCATGAGAAACCTTGCTAACATGGCCCTAGGCTGCTGCTCAGCAAGGAGAACCCTGGGGTGAGATAAGGGAAGGGAGAGGCCCATGGAAAACCTCTCTTTCAAGTCAAGGAAGAGAGAAAGGTGTTGAGCCTACAGGGCAGTTAGGCCCTAGGTTTTCAGCCAACTAAAAAGAAGGAAAAATCAAACTGTTCCAGGATGGATTTAAATTAGCTGATAAGATGGGTCTTCCACGCAGGGTCCCCTGCCCAGAAAACCTCCTTTCCTTTCCATACTGGACCTTCAGTGGGGACAATGGGGGAAGGGATAATGGGAAGAAGCAGGTTGTTTTTGACCCTTCCATGAATGTTGCTAGTCAAAATCTACATAAAACTAAACTGACAATGGCAGTAACACACGATAAACTTCACAGTAACTGACCAAAGAAATCATTTTGTTTATACTGAAAACTACAAATAATAATAATAACAGCAACAATAACTGGGGGTAATTGTGACCTGGTAGAAATATACACACAAAAACAAAACTGACATAGTCTAAAACTGAGCCTGGTAGAACTATTATTGACTAAAATTTTTGAACAAAAATAAAATCTTTACTATATTAAATTTATACATAGGAGTTGATACTTAAGAAAATAAGGGTGAACATTAGAAATGGTTTCACTATCACTGGCCTGATGGAGCTACACTAGAAAATAATTCCTTTGTGAAAATTAATCAATGTTGGTGTAATTCAGATTAAAAATTTCTATTTACAGCCAGGTGCAGTGGCTCATGCTTGTAATTTTAGCACTTCGGGTGGATGAGGGAGGGAAGGATCAGTTGAGTATGTGACTAGTCAGAGCCAAAGGGAGACCCCATTTCTACTAAAAATAGAAAAATTAGACAGGCCTGGTGGCAAGCACTTAAAGTCCCAGCTACTCAGGAAGCTGAGGCAGGGGATCAAGGCAGAAGTGCTTGAGCTCAGGAGTTTGAGGGTACAGTGAGCAAAGACGCCACTGTACTCTAGTACCACTGGACTGTAGCCCAGGAGAAAGAGCAAGACACTGTCTCAAAAAGAAAACAAAATTAAAAAAAAATATGTATTTACATAGAATCATAATGTCCTCCAGGTCAAAATAGTGAGGTCAAAACATAGTGAATTCATTTTGAAATTTGTCTGGCTGAAAGAAGAAAAAGGAGGCACATCTGTGTCTGTAGCCCCTCACTCTACACCTCCCCGCCCCAGACCCACAGCCTCTCACCTCTCATCTGACTCAGACCCCTTGGCAGTGTGTGCAGTGCTTTAGAGCTCTCTGAATCTCCTTGGAGCTCTGTCCTCTGCTGGCTTCCTGGTGTGCACTTTCCTGAGTGGCATGTCATCCTCTGCCTTCAACTCTGCATCCACAGCTCCCTGACCTGATGATTAAATACCTCTCAGTCTTACTCCTCTCTCCATCCCTACCAGCACTTCTTGGTTCACCCTCATCATTCTTCCTCTAAGAATGACGGTGGCCTTCCAGCCTTCCTTCCTGGACTCTAAGCTAGCCCCTACCCTGTGGTTAGGGAGACCCGTCTAAAGGAACTCTCACCTGATTCTGCCTCAGTTTAAAAGCTTTCAGTGGCTCCACAAAGCCCAAATGTCCTATCTCCTTAGCATGAAAGACTCTTTCTTTCTGGCTCCCCTGCCCCCCCCACCCCCCCCCCCCGCTATAGGAGTAACTAAATTCATTGCTCTCTTGCATCACTCCCTGTCACCAGTGGACTGGCTGTACCAGCCAGGGATGTTTGGGCTCATGTTTTCCTTTACTCTGTACCGTTGAGTCCCTTTTTTGCTAAGTTCTTCTTTGGCCTCAGTCAAATCTTTTCTAGTGGCCTGAATCTTCTCAGCACCCCATTCTCTCCCCATTCCCATCCAAACTGTCTTTCTTCGGATTATTAGAATTTCTTTAGTGATCTTTCTCATTTCCAGAAAGATTCCTGGAACCTGGTCCTTTTTCTTTCAGTTTCTTTCCAGTTCTAGTAGAATGAAGACAACGTTTGTCAGTTCTTTGTGTCTTAGTGTCTGCTGCTCATTGTCAGAGCAAACCTAGGAAGAATGTCCATCAAGAAGGGACCTCCAGTTTCTCAAAGAGTTAAACATACAATTACCATATGATCTGCAATTCTACTTCTAGGTACATACCCCAAAGAAATGAGAACAGGTACCCAAACAAAAGCCTACACATGAATATTCAAGCAGCACTACTGACATTAGCCAAAAGGGAGAAACAACATAAATGTCTCTCTATCAATGGGTGAATAGATAAATAAAATATGGTATATCTCCACAATGGGCTGTCACTCAGCCATAAAAAGAAATAAAGTGCTGATTCACACTACAACATGGATGAACCTTGTAAACATTGTGCTCGATGAAAAAAGCCAAGCACAAAAGGTCATATACTGGTATTATGATTCCATTTATATGAAATAACTAGAATAGGAAAATTCATGCAGGCAGAAAGTGGACTGGGAGTTGCCAGGAGCTGGGGGGATATGGAGGGACTACTTGACCGCTTCAGTGTTTCTATTTGGTGGGTGATGAAATGTTCTGGAACTAGATAGTGGTGATGATTGCACAATATTGTGAATGTCCTAAATGCCACTGAGCTATATACGTCAAAATAGTATACAGTTTAATAAAGAATAAAAAGAAATGAAAGGACCCTCATGAAGATGGAGTAGGAGAGTGTACAAAGAACAGAGGACAATGGGTGATTCAATTCTGTGCCCTGGAAGTGTCTCTTCGATGAATATTTCTCCTAAGGACACATTCCCTAAGAAGGGGGTGAGGGTGGACAGATGAAGATGTACAGTCAAAGAATGACTGAAGAGGGACTAGCCTTCCTCCTCTGTTTGCTGGGATTTGGACTCACACAAGGGCAAGAGACTCAGGACACGAGGACTAGAAAGGCCACAAGCCTAGCAGGGTGGTCTGCACAGCCATTTGAGGAGGAGACCCTTGCTTTCCAGTAAGAGAGCAGGACATTTCACATCTGAAATCACCTGCATGGTAGTAAGTAGATCCTGTGAAATAGAGTTTTATGCAGAGAGCAGAGATCAGATCACAAAGCTGCAAAGAGAAATCTCTTTACCCAAATTACACAGCAGACACACTCGTCTGGTTTCCATTTCATTGCCTGAGTCTGTTTTATAGTTGTGCTTTTTCATGAAAGCTTTTAAGGGAGGCTATTCCCTGACATCATGTGAAAAAAATGTCCAAACACAATTACATTACAGAGCAGCACTCTTGGAAGAGAAGGCAGCCATGAAGCTTGCTGGCGTCCTGCTTCCTCTCCTTTAAAGCCATTTGTTACTCTCTGCTCTCTAAAAGCAGAAGCCCCCAAACCCAGCTCTCCTGGTCTGGTCCCTCCATCTGTCAGTGTGCTGAGTGGCACTGTTCTGGGAAAGACAGCAATCCACGGGGCTGCAGAACTGCAGTGTGCCCAGAGTGGGAGGTGTGGTCGGGCCTCGGGGAGCTGCTTGCCTGTCACACATCTCACAATCCAGTTGAGGGAACACAGCCTCCCTCCGTTGGCTTTCTCAGGATCTATTCTAAAACCTCCATTCTACGTCCCCTATCCTCATGCTTTACTCTGACTTTTCTCACACTCAGGGAAGTTTTTTTATAAGCTATTACAAAAAATAATTTTTTTTTTGCAGTTTTTTAGGTGGGGCTGGGTTTGAACCCACTGCCGTCGACATATGGGGTTGGTGCCCTACTCCTTGAGCCACAGGCGCCGCCCAAAAAATAGTTCTTCTCATCCAAATCTACTATTGTGAGAAAATTCTCCATAGTTTTCACCCTTTCCGGGTTTCTTCCTCCTCCTGGTGAAAGTGCCACACTCCTCACTTTCCAGGTGAGGCTGCTCCTTCTTCCCTTCAGTCACTAACTTGGACAGAAGGGCACACTCCTCTGCCACCCCCAGACAAATCCCCTCCCTCAACAACCTCCTTCTCAAGTTGGGACTAGCCACCTTCCCCCATTCTGGTTACCCTCAGCTACAGAACTGCCCTTTCCAATGGGGAAGAGTCATCACCAACACTTGTGACTTCAATATCCATAAAGACGTCCCTCCCAATATTTGCTTTCACTATTCTTCAAACTTTTCAATTTTAATACTCTCCTTCTCCAATTTCACTCTATTCCCAATAACCATGATGACATCTGAGAACTTGTGATTTAGAACCATTTCAACTTATATCTCAAACTCTTAAGTTTTATCATCCCTTTGAAATGTCATCAGTATCATTGCTCATGTTTTAGTAAGCCCTTAGGAGCAAGGCACTATCATAAATGCTTCCTATGTATTCATTATATGTATTAATTATAAAGACCTTTGAAAGTAGGATTGCCCTGTCTTATAAATGAGCTATAACAGAGAGACAGGTTAGGATTTGGGACTTACGGCACAGTCTCTATGCTACAGCTCTTAGACCACATGGCCTAAGATTCCTAACACAACTTTTTAACCTTTTACTTCTTCCACTGAAACTACCTTCCCCCGGTCCTGACCACATCCGTGACCCTGACCTTCTCTCAGGCCACTGCTTGCCTCTTTCTACATATCGCGGACTACCTATGGTGCTTTTCCTAGTCCTCAAAGTCCCTTTCAACCTGATCTGCTACCAGGCTCAACAGTGCTCCATAACCTCCTTTCTCTAAACCTGATCTACTGTTTTACTTTGGGCCACCAACTCCAGCTAAACGGAGGCCATATGGTGATTAGGCTCTCTTAAATTCATGGTATTTCATCTCGGTTGGATTCTCACTGCCTCCTGGTAATCTATTCTTTTCATTCATTTTCTGGTGACTCCTAATTAAATCTCTATATAAACCACTCCAAACTTTTTCCTGTCCTTATATCATATTCCTGAATCTTTCTTTCTTTCTTTCTTTCTTTTTTTTTTTTTAAAAGACCAAGAGTCTATCTCCCAGGCTAAAGTGCACTGGCATGGTCAAAGTTCACTGTAGCCCTGAACTCCTGGACTCAAGTGATCCTCCCACCTTGGCCTCCCAAAGTGCTGGGATTACAGGTGTGAGCCACTGTACTTGGCCTAACCACTCATTCTTACAGGTAATCTTGTCTTCTACAAGTGATATCCAGCATAAACTCAACCTTCTTTTGCAACATTAGCTGGAAGGCAGAGCAGGACCTAGGTAATGTGGTTTTAGGGTAGGGGAGTAATATAAATATTTGTATGACAGGGAGCCACTGGAGTGGGAGGAGAGCCTGAGGAACACAGGAGAAAAGGGAACGTGGATGTATAAAGGTCATAGAGGAGGCACAAAGTGCTGCCCATAAAGTGTATAGCGGAGAGGAGGATGAGAAGAGAGATCAAGTAACAGAGCAGTCCACACCTGGCCCTTTTATTTGCCTAAATCCTACTTACCTCTAAACTCTCTGAAGTTGGCTTTAGCTCCCCACTATTAACCTCTCTCACTCTCACGCATAACATTTTTTCAATCCTCATCCTCCTTAACCTGACCTCTCAGCAATGTTTGGGTTGGCTGACCAACCCTGCCCTCCTAATAATTTGCCTTATGTGGGTTTCATGACAATGGAACCTCTTGGTTTTCTTAGTGGGTCTTCATTACTTCCTTTGCTAGTTCCCATTCCAATCTATTACAACCATCTCCTAAGAGTGTTTCCCACCTTTAATTTTTTTCTCTCTGCTCTCAATCTGTATCTCTTTTTTTCATTCACTCATTCAATATACAGTAAAACCTTAGTAAGGTGACCACCCTAGGGACTGCAACCAACTGATCAGCGTATGGAGGTAGCTGATGAGGAATTAGGCCTATTGTACTACTATGTACATTTCCATCTATGAAAATTAGGTCAATTTAGGGAGGTGGTCAACTGTGGAGGTTCTCAATGACAAATGTCTGACTGATAAACGGAACAAACACTGACGTAGAACTTGGATCCAAGGTTCGTACAAGCTGATGTAGAGACCTGGCCTCCAGCAAATTCCTTCATCACCCTCAGGATTTAGGACTAGTTTTCTCTATCCCCCCACTGTCTAAATCCTGCTCCCTGCCCCAACTGGCCCCCATTTCCCCAAAAGTTTGCCTTTTTGGGAACAATGGCTTTTTAGAATGTTAGGAGATATTTAAAATAAAATACTTCAAACATCGCAAACAACCAAAGGTGTGTGTGTGTGGCGGGGGGAGGGGTTGGCTGTTAAATACATTTGGGAAATTCTGGGTTAAACACAGATTTAAAATCGCTATTTAGCATTTAAAAACCCAGAGAGGTGAGGATAGGAGGGCAGAATATTTAGATTTTTCTCTAACTCCTAAAACGGGTACCAATGCCACATTCTTCCCTGAAAACATTTTAAGTTTAAGGTAGGTGTGGGTTATTTTATATACACATATAAATATCCATCCTTTGTTCAAGGTGCCTATTTACTCTGTACAGTGACTATTATGAACACAGAAAACTGCTCATTGTTAAATATGGCATGTTAAGTGGTTTTGCTTTCTGGCAAATCTCCAAACCATAATTATTAAGGGACTAGAGCTGCTGAGGAATTCTTGGGTTACAAGCGGCTTTGATCCCGTTCCTGCCTTCTTTCCCTGACATGAATTTCCAACGGGTGTGGCTGATTTTCATTGTTTTCATTGTTTTTCACTGCTGTGAAGGTGAAGGATTAAACAGAACTTCAAGGTGACAAGGGGCTTGGGTCCCCCAGCAACTGCTGAGAAAAGGATCTGGGTAAATCTCTCTGCCTTTCGGAGCCCCACATGGCTGTAACCAAGGGAATGCACAAGCTCCGTCCAAGTATCGGAGTTGGAATGCTGTGGCCTCTAATATTTGGTTTCCCTTACACTCTGAGAAGCTCAGATTCTTAGGCCTTGCTCATTATCGGGTTTCCAGCTGGGCTAAAGCATCTGTCCCAAACAGCTGACAGAACTTTGCTCAGCAAAAGGCCACAGACTCCAGGTGGGTGAGGCTTTGTTATTTCATTCCCACCAAAGATGAGAGATCTGATCCAAAAATCTTTGGGCAACTAGAGCCATTTGGCAAATGCAGCCCTCTTATGTAGGTGCTTCCTTTAGGGTCCAGAAGATACCTCTAGTCACAAACCACTAGGTCAAGCCTTGTAAAGAGCCAACTCCTGTCTACTGAAACATGCAATGAAATGGCAAGGGGGACATGCCCATTCCTTTAGTCCTTTGAATTCTGCCCCACCTGAATGAAGAGATGGGAAGGAGCACCTACACCTTCAGGAATCCATGAGAGAAGGAGTAAAAAGAGCTTTCCACAAATAAAGTAGTAATGTTCTCTAACCTGGTAAGTGGAAGGATTCTCTAACAGCAAGTTTCTAGTTTTTGGCTTAAAAAAAAGCCATTTTGCATTTAGATGGAACTTTGCTTATTTATTTATTTTTTTGAGATAGAGCCTTAAGCTGTCGCCCTGGGTAGAGTGTTGTGGCATCACTGCTCATAGCAACCTCCAACTCCTGGGCTTAAGTGATTCTCTTGCCTCAGCCTCCCAAGTAGCTGGGATCACAGGTGCCTACCACAACACCTGGCTATTTTTTGGTTGCAGCCATCATTGTTGTTTGGCGGGCTCAGGCTGGATTCGAACCTGCCAGCTCAGATGTATGTGGTTGGTGCCTTAGCCACTTGAGCCACAGGCGCTGAGCCACCTTGCTTACTTTTTGACATTTTTTTTTTTGAGACAGACTCTCAAGTTGTTGCCCTGGGTAGAGTGCCGTTGCGTTACAGCTCACAGCAACCTCTAACGCTTGGGCTTAAGCGATTCTCTTGCCTCAGCCGCCCAAGGAGCAGGGACTACAGGTGCCCACCACAATGCTTGGCTATTTTTTGGTTATAGTTGTCATTGTTTGGTGGGCCCGGGCTGGATTTGAACCCGCCAGCTCTGGTGTATATGGCTGGCGCCTTAGCAGCTTGAGCTACAGTCGCTGAGCCTTGACATTTGTTTTTATTTATAATTTAACACAGATATCTGTGAGAACTGTGATTACCCCATTTCACAGAGGATCAAACTGAGGCCAAGAAAGTGGATCCAACCAGTGCAGGATAGAGGTGACTCCTGATCCCAGATCAGTGTTCTCTAAGATAGTACTGCCCTTCAAAGGTTTCCTTTCCCAAACAGGAAAACACTCCCTAGGTAGAGATCCCAGGGGTGAAGAGGGCAGATAGAGAAACAAAGGCAGAGAGAGAATGGGAGAGAAGATAGGTATTAGAGTCTCTTTTTTTTAGCAGTTTTTGGCTGGGGCTGGGTTTGAACCTGCCACCTCCAGCATATGGGGCTGGCGCCCTACTCCTTTAAGCCACAGGGGCCGCCCGGTATTAGAGTCTCTTAAGGCAGCAACTAGAAACCAGAAGGTCTAATGTAGGGGCAAGTCAGAGAATTGTCCAGACACTACCAGTTTTTTTTGAGACAGAGCCTCAAGCTGTCCCCTGGGTAGAGTGCCATGGCATCACAGCTCACAGCAACCTCCAACTCCTGGGCTCAAGCGAGTCACCTGCCTCTGCCTCCCAAGTAGCTGGGACCATAGGCAACTGCCACAATGCCCGGCTATTTTTTTTTTGGTTGCAGCCATCATTGTTGTTTGGTGTGCCTGGGCTGGATTCAAACCTGCCACCTTAGGTGTATGTGGTTGGCGTCTTAGCCACTTGAACCACAGGTGCCAAGACAGACACTACCAGTTTTGAGGAATGAGCTAGAGTGAAGTTTCCTTCACATGTTGGCTCCCCTTGGGAGAGGCAGAGAATGAAAGCAGAGTCCACTGGGGCCTTAGTCATTTGCCCCACATCATTCTCCTCCCTCGTAGAGGCTGCTCTTTACTGGTAAGGAATTAGATGGTCAGTGAGGGAGAGGACAGAGGGGAATGTCTCCCTGGTCATCTACACCCAATTCTAAAAGGCTCTCAGGAAGTATTGGAGGCTTTTAAGCCTCCTTCTCCCCTGAATGGGTCAACACAGTGAAACCCCCCTCCCCACCCCTGCAATCTAGCCCATTCCCCACCTTCCCTGTTGGTGTCTGTTCTAGGAAGATGTGCAGGAGTTCTGGATATGGTAGACCTTTCTTTCTGCTCAAGGTGAAAGCCAATGATTCATATGGCTAAAAATGAACTAAGGCCACCTATCAATAAAAGCGTGAAATGAAACACACACAAAATGTTAAATTCCCCTGCTATTTAAATTATAGCAAGGAACATAAAACCTTATTTAGTAATTATAACCAACACTCAAATATGTAAACTTTAATTACATGTTATAGATCAGTAAGAGCAAAATGAGGAAAAAAGAAGAGAGGTGAGGGTGGGGGAAAAGTCACAGAAGAGGAGTCCAGAGGCAGGAAGTGAGATCCCAGCTCAGAAGAAGGATAGTCAGAGGGGAGGGGACTCAGTCATGTCCTGGACAACATTTAGTAGAGGGCTATAACTTACAAGTCCTACTGATCTTTATCCTTAAATATTTAGATGCCTCAATTGAAATGGGAGAGCCACAACAGCCTGCTGGAGAAGCGTTGCTGGATTAAATATAGAACATTGGCTGGGTGTAGTGGCTCAGGCCTGTAATCCCAACACTTTGGGAGGCCAAGATGGGAGGATGGCTTGAGGACAGGAGTTTGAGACCTGCCAAAGCAACACAGTGGACCCTATCTTTACAAAAAATACAAAAATTAACGAGGCATGGTGGAGTATAGAGTATGGTGGGAGGGAGAATCACTTGAGTTTGAGGATGCAGTGAGCTACAATGATGTTCTTGCACTCTAGCCTGGGTGACAGAGCAAGATACTGTCTCTCAAAAAAATAAAAAATAAATGCAAATATAGGACACCAAGTCTAAATTTTAGGTAAACCACAAATAGCTTTTTAGCACAAATATTTCCAAATATTGCATGGAGCATACTTACACTAAAAAATTATTCAGTGTTTATCTGAAACTCAAATTTAACTGGCTGCCCTGTATTTTTATTTGCTAAAAAACCCTACATTGGCGACCAAACCATTCTTTGGATGGCAAACTCAATGACCAGGCTAATATTTATACTGAGGGCCAAAGGGGAAATCAAGTTGAAATCACTTTTAGTAATGAGTGAAGCAACCTAGAGATTTTGCTAAGCAGGATAGAAATCAGCGACCCTCAAGTGTGCTCCTCCATTAGCTATTTATTTCCAGCTATTCTCGTCCAGTACAGCTGAGACTGTTCTTGGCCCCCTCTCCCTGGCTAGGGTTATAGAGACTGAAGAGAACAGGGCTCATGTGGGAGCTGAGCGTGACTAGGCCTGATGGTGGGGCCTCCTGAAGATTCTGGAGATTCTAAGGTGGAGAGTGAGCCTGCAGGAGCACTAAGAATGGCTGAGCTCAATGGTTAGAGTGCTGGCCCTATGCATTGGGGTGGCAGGTTCGAACCTGGCCTGGGCCTGCTTAACAACAACAACAACAGCACTAAGGAAGGAACCAGCAAACTAAAACGATAGTCCATAAATTCCAGAATGTTAAAAAAAATCTTAAACTCAATGTTACTTGCTATAACTTTCAGAGTAACAGGATTGAGTCTGTTTCACCATGGTAAAAGTGGGGCAATGCTGCTGCCCCTCAACTAAAAGATCCAGGTTCGCCCAGGACTGAGGAGGACCAGGAACACTGGGGAAACCTAGAAAGGTTATGAATCGCACCCAGTGCTACAACAGAGAGAGCATGAGACCTTCAGTTTTCTGCATTCCCTCCCACTGATTCTGCCCATACTCCCAGCCAGTTCATGCATTTATGCTCCCTGCCAGACTGCTATGGGCAGCATACTTAAAAAAGGACCTATTTATATATAATAATAATGATTACTATCATCCCAAATATCCTGCTCAGCTACTTGCTTTTCTCAGGTAAGAATTTATTAGGGATACCTTTACATGTCAGCTCATACAGATTTACTCCAGAGTCTCATTTTGTTGCCTTTGGAAGGGTACCATGGCATCACAGCTCACAGCAACCTCAAACTCTTGGGCTTAAACGATTCTCTCGCCTCAGCCTCCCAAGCAGCTGGGATCACAGGGACCTGCCACAATACCCAGCTATTTTTAGACACGAGGTCTCTCTCTTGCTCAGGTTGGTCTCGAACCTGTGAGCTCAGGTAATCCACCCACCTTAGCTTCCACAGTGCTAGTCACCGTGCCCAGCTACTCCATTATTTTTAACTGTTGCATAGTACATAAATTTACTGATACTATGAGAGATGCTTAGGTTGCTCCTTCTTTTCTCGTTATAAACATGTTGACTGTTCTCTGAAGGTTGGCCAATTAAAAAAAATTGAAAGAAAAAATCTTACACATATTATCTTTGCATACTTATACAAATATTTCTATAGGACAGATTCTTAGAAGTGGAATTACTGCCTCAATTGTCATACATATTAAAAAAATCAATTTCTGGCTCTGCACCACACACACCTAAGGTGGTGGGTTCGAATACAGCCCAGGCCCGCCAAACAACAATGATGGCTGCAACCAAAAAATAGCCGGGCATTGTGGCGGGTGCCTGTGGTCCCAGCTACTTGGGAGGCTGAGGCAGGAGACTCGCTTGAGCCCAGGAGTTGGAGGTTGCTGTGAGCTGTGTTGCCACAGCACTCTACCCAGGGAGACAGCTTGAGGCTCTGT
>CAUYTI010008182.1:0-42274 GCA_963575145.1 Galago senegalensis
TGCCGTGGCATCATGCTCACAGCAACCTCCAACTCCTGGGCTCAAGCGAGTCTCCTGCCTCAGCCTCCCAAGTAGCTGGGACTATAGGTGCCCGCCACAATGCCTGGCCATTTTTTGGTTGCAGCCATCATTGTTGTTTGGTGGGCCCGGGCTGGGGATTCGAACCCGCCACCTTAGGTGTATGTGGCTGGCGCCTTAGCCGCTTGAGCCACAGGCGCCGAGCCGATTGCATATCTTCTTTTGGAGAAATGCCTATTCAGATTCTTTGCTTAGTTTTTATTATTTATTTATTTTGTAGAGATAGAGTCTTACCTTATCGCCCTGGGTAGAGTGCCATGGTGTCACAGCTCACAGCAACCTCCAACTACTGGGCTTAGGTGATTCTCTTGCCTCAGCCTCTCAAGTAGCTGGGACTACAGGTGCAATGCCCAGCTATTGTTTTGTGGTTGTAGTTTGGCCGGGGCCAGGTTTGAACCTGCCACCCTGGGTGTATGGAGCCAGTGCCCTACCACTGAGCCAAAGGAGCCAAAGGCACCACCCTCTTTGCTTTTTTTTTTTTTTTTGGTAAAGACAGTCTTTTTTTTTAAGAGACAGAGTCTCACTTTATGGCCCTCAGTAGAGTGCCATGGTATCACACAGCTCACCGCAACCCCCAGCTCTTGGGCTTAGCCTTCCGAGTAGCTGGGAGTACAGGCGCCTGCCACAACACCTGGCTGTTTTTTTTTTGTTGTTGCAGTTTGGCCGGGGCTGGGTTTGAACCCGCCACCCTCAGGATATGGGGCCCGGCACCCTATCCTTTGATCCACAAGTGCTGCCCTTTGCTTATTTTTTAATTGGGTTACTTGACTTCATTGTTGAGTTACAAGGTTTCTTTACATTCTGAATACCTTATTAGATACTTGATTTACACTTACTTTCTTTGATTCTGTGGGTTGATTATTCATTGTCTTTATGATATTCTTTGCAGCACAAAGTTTTAATTTTGATCTAATTTCATTTATCTATTTTTTCTTTTTTTGTTCTAGTTTCTTTTTTTTTTTTTTGGAGACAGAGTCTCACTATGTCACCCTTGGTACAGTGCTGTGGCATCACAGCTCACAGCAACCTCAAATTCTTGGGCTCAGGTGATTTTCTTGCCTCAGCCTCCCAAGTAGCTGGGACTACAGGTGCCTGCCACAACACCCAGCTATATTTTTGTTGCAGTTGTTTACCTGGTCCGGGCTGGGTTTGAACTTGCCACCCTCGTTATATGAGGCTGGCACTGTAACCACTGTGCTACGGGTGCCGAGCCGTTGTCTATTTTTTTGTTTTGCTTCTTGTGCTCTTGGTGTCATATCTAGGAAACTGTTGCCCAGTCCAAGGTCACAAAGATTAAACTTCCTTGTTTTCTTCTGAGAGTGTTATAGTTCTTACACTGACTGAGGCTTCAGAGGCTCCTGTGAACTGTTTGCTAAGGGTAGGGGATGAGGTGCTCTTAACCTGGAACTTCCTTTCCTTGTTACCTTGACAAGTTGAGCAAGGACCTTGAGCCTGGGAAGCACTTGTTCTTATAGGTGCTTTGGCTATTTTGTAGTTTCTATATTTCACTGTCTTGTTTTTTTTTAAAGGTAACGAATGAAGAGGACTTTATTAGAAAATTGGACTGCAAACCTGATCAGCATCTGAAGGTGGTTTCCATTTTTGGAAATACTGGTGATGGAAAGTCTCATACTCTCAACCACACTTTCTTTTATGGCCGTGAAGTCTTTAAAACCTCCCCTGCCCAGGAGTCGTGCACTGTGGGAGTGTGGGCAGCCTATGACCCAGTCCACAAAGTAGCAGTGATAGACACAGAAGGGCTCTTGGGGGCTACCGTGAATCTAAGCCAGAGAACACGTCTGCTACTTAAGGTTCTGGCCATCTCAGACCTGGTCATCTATCGAACTCATGCAGACCGGCTGCATAATGACCTCTTCAAATTCCTTGGGGATGCCTCCGAAGCTTATCTGAAGCACTTCACCAAGGAGCTCAAGGCTACCACTGCCCGCTGTGGCTTGGATGTCCCTTTATCCACCCTGGGCCCTGCAGTTATCATTTTCCATGAGACTGTACACACACAACTACTGGGCTCTGGTGAGTAAATGGGCTACTGCATCACACATCACCTGGATACAAGGAGGCAGCCACTGTACCGCAGTAGCAACGTGGTGGTGGGAGATGGCCTAGAATGTTTCTGCCCAGGCAAGACATAAGGATTTTTGTTTGAAGAAGGACCAGATGATTAACCATGTGCATATCTGCTTGTAGGTCAAGTAGGAAAATGTTTGAGAGTTGCAATTAGCTTTGGCAATATAGAGGTCCTTGGTGATCTGGGTAAAAGCTGTTTCTGTCAGATGGTGGGCATGAAGCTTAATCAGAGTAGGATAAAGAGAAAATAGGAAGCTGGCAGTAGTGGCATGCTTATAATTCTAGTTGCTTGAGAGGCTGAGGTGGGAGGATTGCTTGAGCCCAGGAGTTCAAGGCCAGCCTGGGCCTCATAGTGAAACCCCATCTCTAAGACATAAAAAAAAAGAATTTGAAAGTAAATATAAAAGAGAATAGGAGGAGAAGAGTTAATATAGTGAGTATATTCAACTTCTTTAAAGAGTTCTATAGAGTGAAGCAGAATAATGAAATCGTAGCTGGAGGCTGATGTGGGATTTTTCCCTGTTTAAGATATAAGGTGTGAGATGCTACACATATTTGTGTACTGATGGGAGTGATTCATTAGAGAGGTAACAACACATGCCAACAAAGAGCAGGAACATTTGGAGTAATGCACTGGCAGAAGGGTTGGACCTTAGGACCATGGACAGTTCATTCAGAACAAAAGGAGAGAAAGTGGAGTATATGGACACAGTTGCCGGTAAGTGGGTAGCTGTGGTGGTGGTGTAGTGTGTGTGGAAGGTCTTGCTTTATTGTTTACACATAAGAAGCAAGATCATCATCGAGGGAGCAGGTGCCCCAACAGTAATGACTTTCTAATTTTTTTTTTCTTTTTAAACCACTAGACCACCAGGGACACAATAGTAATTAGATGGGGGGAGCAGTAGTGTTGGTCCCTAAAACACCTCACTCACCTGTTCTTTTGGCCATCAAAGTTCATTGAGTGCACCTGTCATGTGCTGAGCACTAAGGCATATGCTAAAAAAAAAATAATTCCTACCCTTGAATGCTCACAGTTTAGTCAGGAGACCATACAGCGTTCTCTTCTGTAGATGGAGGCACTGGAGCTGTGGGAATGTGGAGGAGGGACTCTACTCCTGAAGGGATCTAGGCAAGAGGCAGTGACATTTGAACTCTGAGAGTTGGCTAGAGGAGGGGAGGAAGATATTCTAGGAAAAGCAAACCCCTCGTGGTTTCAAGGACCAAGTTGTGTTCGGAGAACTGTAGGTAGTTCTGTGGTAGCTTCCAAAATTCCATTCCTGCTCCCTTTGGTGCAGTCTCTGCATAGTATCCAGAGTGATCTTTTCAAAAGCTTAATTTATACTTTAGATCATGGTATACTCCTGCTTACACCTGTCAGTGGCTTTTGGCTACATCAAAATAAAATCCAAAAATTTTTTTTTTTGAGACAGAGCCGTAAGCTAACCCCCTGGGTAGAGAGCTGTGGCATCACAGCTCACAGCAACCTCCAACTCCTGGGCTCAAGCGAGTCTCCTGCCTCAGCCTCCCAGGTAGCTGGGACCACAGGTACCCGCCACAACGCCCGGCTATTTTTTGGTAGCAGCTGTCATCGTTTGGCGGGCCCGGGCTGGATTCGAACCCACCATCTTAGGTGTATGTGTCTGGCACCTTAGCCACTTGAGCCACAGGTGCCGAGCCCAAACTCTTAAATATGGCCTCCTGCTTCTAATTCCTACCTAGGTCTTTGACTTGGTTCTCTAGTTATCCCCTTCATTCATTCTCTCCCTAACTACTGAACACTCCATTGTGCCACTGTGTCTGGAGAATAGCTTGTGTAGAACATGGATAGCCCCGATTCGGTCTCAAGAATAACAAGGAGTCCCTGAAGGCTCTTAGGCAGAGTTACATGAAATACAACTATATATCCATATCTATATTTTCTTTCTTTCTTTTTTTTTTTTTTGGAGACACAGTTTCACTTTGTTGCCCTTGGTAGAGTGCCATGGCATCATAGCTGACAGCAGCTTCAAATTGTTGGGTTCAAGTGATCCTCTGGTCTCAGCCTCCCAAGTAGCTGGGACTACAGGCATCCTCCACAGCGTCTGGCTATTTTTAGAGATGGTATCTCACTCTTGCTCAGGCTGGTCTGGAACTCCTGAGCTCAGGTAATCCACCCACCTCAGCCTCCTAGAGTGGTAGGATTACAGGCATGCTAGGATTACATCCACTCCTGGATTTATATCTATATTTTCAAAAGATTCCCTGGCAGCCTATTGCTGGTATGTGTGGAGGCTGAGAGGTCGAGGTGGGTGGATTACTGGAGCAAGAGTAAGACCCTGTCTCTAAAAATAGCTAGCTGTTTTGGCAGGTACCTGTAAGTCCCAGCTACTTGGGAGGCTGAGGTAAGAAGCACTTTACCACCAAGGGCGACAAAGTAAGACTCCATCTCAAAAAAGAAAAAAGAGGGAAGTGGTGGAAATTTAATCCAGACAGTGGCAGTAGAGAGACGGTGGACAGATTAGGCCATAAAGGAGACTGAATATGAAGAACCTGGGATCAGGTGATTCTGGTGCTACCAATTACTCATGACCTATAAGAAGATGAGAAATCTATATGTTCCAGAATAGACTGGGCATGGTGGCTCACACCTGTAATCCTAGCACTTTGGGAGGCTGAGGCAGAAGGATGGCTTGAGGCCAGGAGTTTGAGACCAACCTGAGCAGCATAGCAAGACTCTGTCTCTACCCCCCAAAAAGGTCCCAGAACTGCGGAAGAGATTCATTAGCAAGTACTTAAAGGTAAGAGGAGGTGAGAATGCCTCCTGTGATTAGTACTTTTATGCCACTTTGGATTTTTATAATGCTGGTGAGGGAAAGGTTTAATTACTAGTTCAGGATTTTGAAATAACCAGCCTCTCAAAAGTTATGCATATTATATAATATATGTACATATATGTATTTTTTGAGACAGAGTCTCATTATGTCACCCACGGTAGAGTACCATGGCATCACAGCTCATAGCAACCTCAAACTATTGGGCTTTTTTTTTTTTTTTTTGAGACAGAGCCTCAAGCTGTCCCCCCTGGGTAGAGTGCCGTGGCATCACAGCTCACAGCAACCTCCAACTCCTGGGCTCAAGCGAGTCTTCTGCCTCAGCCTCCCAAGTAGCTTGGACCACAGGCGCCTGCCACAATGCCCGGCTATTTTTTGGGTTGCAGCCGTCATTGTTTGGCGGGGCCAGGCTGGATTTGAACCCGCCACCTTAGATGTATGTGGCTGGCACCTTAGCCACTTGAGCCACAGGTGCTGAGCCACAAACTCTTGAGTTTAAGTGATTCTCTTGCCTCAGCCTCCCAAGTAGCTGGGACTACAGGTGCCCACCACAACACCTAGCTATTTTGTTGTTGTAGTTGTCATTGTTGTTTGGCAGGCCTAGGCTGCGTTTGAACCCACCACCTTTGGTATATGTGGCTGGTGTCCTACCTACTGAGCTACAGGAGCTGAGCCTATGTAATATATTTTATATACATGTATTTTTTTTCTTGAAATAGAGTCTCACTGTTTTGCCTAGGCTGGAGTGCCTTGGCATCAGTCTAGCTCATAGCAACCTCCGACTCCGGAGTTCAAGTGATCCTCCTACTTCATCTTCCCGTGTAGTTAGAACTACAGGTGCCTGCCACAATGCTTGACTAATTTTTCTATGTTTATTTTTATCTTTTATTATTTTCTTTTAGAGACAGAGTCCTACTTTGTGTCCAAAGTGCTGTGGTGTCACAGCTCACAGCAACCTCCAGCTCTTGGGTTTATGCGATTCTTTTGCTTCAGCCTCCCGAGTAGCTGGGACTACAGGTGCCCACCACAACGCCCGGCTATTTTTTTTTTAATTGCAGTTTGACTGGGGCTGGGTTTGAACCCACCATCCTTAGTATATGGGGCCGGCACCCTACTCTGAGCCACCCAAATTTTTGGGCACTGCCCAAATTTTCTATGTTCAGTAGAAAAGGGATTGTCCTGCTTGGCCTCCCAGAGTGCCAGGATCACAGCCATGAGCCACCATGCCCAGCCTATGTATTTATTGCTCTGTGCCATGCACTATGCTAGGTGTTTCTTTAATAAATGTAATCTTATCTTTGTTATTCAGCTCAATCAATAGCAGCCCCATCTTCTAGGTAAAGAAACTGACTCGGAGTGGTTATGGTAGTAACCAAGAGAATTCTAGCTAGAAAGGCAACAAGATTGGAATTCAAAGCAAAGTTTTCTAACGGCTAAATCCAAAGCTGCTTTTGGAATAGAATGGCTGCTTCTTGAAACCTTGAGATGGAAATAAGGTAGCCAGGTTTTACCCAGGGTAAGATGAAGAAGAAGAAGAAGAATAGGTGCCAGAATTGTGGGCCAGTTGATAATTAGATTTTTCTGTTTCATAGAATTCCTAATTTTTTTGTTTGATTCTCCTCCTTTTCTAGATAGAGGATTCTTACATAGGAGTTTAAGTAGGTAAATGAATTCTTTCTGTTTATAAATGGGAAGGACCAAGTGATTTGGGAGTAGTGATATATGTATCCAGAGACAAGTTAGGAAGTGATGTAAGGAGAAGGTCATATTGGGAAGATGTGAAGTTAACCAGGTTGGGCTTCAGGGTGGCTTTGGGAGAAGTCCATAACTGGTCAGCTACCCCTACGATACTGTCTGCTATTTCCTTCAAAAGTATCTGCCTAGAAAAATGCAGGAGGAGATGAGAGTAAGGAATTACCGCAGAATTATGGCTACTTGTCTTTGATGACTATAGACACAGGGGTGTCCAACTTGTGGCCCATGGGCAGCATACTAATTTTGTGAGGACATGTTTTGCTTATCTGTGGTGTGGGATATCATGAAAAGGATGCCCGTACTTCTTTTTGCTAATCAGTTTTCGTTAGTGTTTGTGTATTTACTTTGTGGCCCAAGACAACTCTCATTCTTCCAATGTACTGCAGAGGAAAAAAAAGTTTAGATACCCTTGCATAGAGCCAGGCATGGACACCCATGCCTGTAGCTCCAGCTTCTCAGCGAAGGCAGGAGGATAGCTTGAACCCAGGAGTTCAAATCTAGCCTGGGCAACATAATGAGACCCTTACCTTTACCTCCAAAACATTTACTGAATCCGTCTGTACTACCATGGCCCAGATTCTGGACTTCTGTGGGCAAGCTAAGACCCTCAGATGTTGGTAGATTGCCTACAGCTTCATCACATAAGACCAGAATTTTCAAAGTACAGAATGTTAAGTGTTCATTAGTAGGTGACTGGTTAAATACATCTGTAGGTTGGAAGACAAAAATAGCTGTTGAAAAGAAGGAACTTCTCAGTATATTGTGACATGATAGAGACTTACAGTATATTATTAAGTGATAAAAAGCAAGTTACTCATATGTGTTGGTAAATGTGTAGATAAAAAGTGTGTCTGGGCTTGTTAGGATCTGAAAAAGAAAATGGCTGAAAGGATGCATGTTGAGCTATAGTCACCTTTGGGAAGTAGGAGGGAGCAGAGGACATGAATTTCTTTCCTTTTATGCTTTGGCATGTCTAGATTTTTCTTATAATGAATGGAATCTTATTTTTAAAAAAGACTTTCCCCCTTGAAGTACAATATATACATAGAAAACTGCACATCATATGAAAAGTAGTTAATGTGATGATGTCTTACAACCCAAATGCACCTGCGTATTCAGTCCCAGACCACGAACACTAGCCGTCTCCTCATGGAAGCCCTCCTCTTGCCCCTTTCCAGGCAGGGGGTACCTGAATTCTAACAGCATATATTAGTTCTGCCTGCTTATGTACTTCATGTATGTGGAGTCTCAGAGTATCTTACTTTGTTTTTGTTTGCTTGGGGTTCATTGAGGGTACGAAGAATTAGATTACACTGATTGCATTTGTTAAAGTCCCTCATACTCGGGCAGTGTCTGTGGTTCAGTGGATAGGGCACTGGTCCCATATACCGAGGGTGGTGGGTTCAAATCCAGCCCTGGCGGAATTGCAACTAAAAAAATAGCCAGGCATTGTGGTGGGCACCTATAGTCCCAGCTACTTGGGAGGCTGAGGCAAGAGAATTGCCTAAGCCCAAGAGCTGGGGGTTGCTGTGAGCTGTGATGCCACGGCATTCTACTGAGGGCAATAAAGTGAGACTCTGTCTCTACAAAAAAAAAAAGTCCCTCATACTTGTGTACCACCCCTAAGAGGTGTGCCATACACCATGAAGTTTCTTACCTTTTTTTTTTTTTTGACTGAGAATCTCACTTTGTTGCCCTCCATAGAGTGCTGTGGCGTCATATCTCACAGCAACCTCAAATTCTTAGGCTCAAGCAGTTCTCTTGTCTCAGCCTCCCAAGTAGCTGAGACTATAGGCACCCACCACAATGCCTGGCTATTTTTTTGTTTTGTAGTTGTTGTTTAGCAGGCCTGAGCTGGGTTCAAACCCACCAGCCCCAGTGCATGTGGCCGGCACCCTAACCACTGGGCTACGGGTGCTGAGCCAAGTATCTTAATTTTATAATAAAACACAGATCACTTTTTGCTAAGGGAGAGATCACTCACTGCTCACATGCCTGTGTTTCTGCTTGGACAGATCACCCCTCAGAGGTGCCAGAGAAGCTCATCCAGGACCGGTTCCGGAAGCTGGGCCGCTTTCCTGAAGCCTTTAGTTCCATTCACTACAAGGGGACAAGGACTTATAACCCTCCCACAGACTTTTCTGGGCTGCGGCGTGCTTTGGAGCAGCTACTGGAAAACAACACCACCCGTTCTCCCCGGCACCCAGGGGTCATCTTCAAAGCCCTGAAGGTCAGTTGGCTTCTGCCCCAAGTGCTGCTCACTGGGTACCAGTGGGCAGTGGGAACATGCAGTTCTCCGGCTTTTTGGTGCTGGTGATTGGAAATCTGGGCTGGGAAGAGCGGTAATAGTAACAGGAGCACATGGAGGGAGTTGGACCTTCTGAATGCCTTCATCTTGCTAAGAGTGCACGAGGAGAGGTCATGAGAGATAGTAAAAAAGTGACAGATCCTTGTCTTGGAGAAGCAGTAGGCTTTGAGGGAGTAGGAAAAAGCATTCATTTGCATAGAACACGATGGGTGGTTTTGTCCATCCCTAGTGAGTTGATGTCAGTTGAGGCTTACTTAATCTGCACAGCCTTTAGGCTTTTCTGTAAACCAGCTCACTTTTTTTCTTACCTATGCTAATTTATTCAAGAAGGAATTTTTTTATTATCACTATAAGTGGAAAACTAGCATCACAGGTAGAAAATCACCAAGACAAAGCACAAAAATTTGACACATGATAAGTTATTGTTTATTATAAATCAAAGTTTAGAGTAGTTGATATGGATTAGTTCATTTGATCCTTATACCAACTCACGAATTAAGTACTATTATCATTTTGCAGATAAGGAAGTTGAGGCACGGAGATGTTACTAGTTACATGTAGTTACTAAGTCACAGCAGGCACAAACCCTGGCCATACTCCAGAGCTCCTTCTCATAGCCAGGCAGACTCTCCTGTCTCTCAACAAGTATTTCTCAGTTAGAGAGTTAGAGAGTTAGTTGCTAATAGAAGATTCTGAGATGGAGGTCTGTTTTTCCTTCACTTAAAAGGGAATTGTTAAAGGTACACTGTTACCTATGTGAGACTTTCCTTAATAGAATATGAAATTTTAAAAATGAATTTGAATGATTTCTGCCGTAGAATTTGGTGTTATTTAGGGCATCCCATATATTCATGTCCTGATTCCACCCCAGATCCATCATATACACCAGTGATGTGAAGCCCACCTTTTGAGAAACTCATTTCTAAGCGTTATATCTTTTGTCTTTGAAAATCTGACAATCAGTGAATTGTTTTTCTTTTGCTGTATCAATGTATTATCTTGCTAGTACAGTAAAATCCTGTTATAAAGCCCCTTGCTGTTGCACAGATTGTTTCTCCTGTAGCTCGTCCAGATGATGCTGGCCTGTTTGTTGCAGAGAGCCTTCTGTCTGGGTGGGCTGCTAGTCCTTCAACCATGTTCTAGAAACCAGTTGAGGCCCTGTGGGATTAATCTGTTGCCCCTGCTTTATGAAATAGCATCTTAGGCCTCCCAGTTACTGGGTAGGAGGAGATCCCTGTACTGGTTATTATCATGTCACTCCCACAGTGGTACTTCTCCTGTACCATCCAGCCATCAACAGGCAAGAAAATCACTCGAACAGCGGCAATGGGGGGAAAACAGAATAGGATTAAAACTGACTTGAGGGGGTGGTGCCTGTGGCTCAGTGAGTAGGGCGCTGGCCCCATACACCGAGTGTGGCTGGTTCAAACCCAGCCCCGACTAAACTGCAACAAAAAAGCTAGCTGGACGTTGTGGGGGAACCTGTGGTCCCAGTTACTCGGGAGGCTAAGGCAAGAGAATCACCTAAGCCCAGGAGTTGGAGGATGCTGTGAGCTGTAATGCCGCAGCACTTTACCGAGGGCAATAATATGAGATTCTGTCTCTACAAAAAAACCCCAACCACACAAACAAACCCTTTCCCCCCATTTAAAAAAAAACAAACTGACTTGAGGTATTGCTGGTTATTGAAAATTGCCATTGTAGCATTGGTTAGGTAGTTTCAATGAAATTTGATGTGTCATCACAGGTGTATTGGTCAAAGCATTCCCTGGACCCACTAAAGCTGGGGAAAGTTTTCACAGAAGAATTCAGAAGTCAGTTTTATCATTTTGAAAATAAGAATTCTGGCTCAGCGCCTATGGCTCAAATGGCTAAGCCGCCAGCCACATACACCTAAGGTGGCGGGTTCGAATCTAGACCAGACCTGCCAAACAACAATGATGCCTGCAACCAAAAAATAGCTGGGTGTTGTGGCGGGCCCCTGTGGTCCCAGCTACTTGGGAGGCTGAGGCAAGAGACTTGGTTGAGCCCAGGAGTTGGAAGTTGCTGTGAACTGCCACGGCACTCTACCCAAGGTGACAACTTGAGGCTCTGTCTCAAAAAAAAAAAAAAAAAAAAGAAAATAAGAATTCTAATTTTAGGGTAGATTGTTCGATGGTCAGTTTATATAACAGTTTCTAAATTCCAATCCTTCTGGTTTACATAAGGAATATGATGCAAAATGTGGAAAATGTGAGTACTTCAGTAGAGTCTTAACAGTGAAAACCAAGACCATCTATAATCCCTTCTACTAGGGATAGCCAGCCTACTAGGGATGTTGACATTTTAATGTGTGTCCTTACAATATATATTCTGTACATTAAAAAAGTAAATTTAAGTTTGCCATCACATTATAGATGTACTTTCTTCTTGTAACATCAAAAACGCTTTATTATTATGTAGTCTTTTTAGTTTTTTTTCCTCCTGAAACTTCTGAGCGTCATATAAGTAGTTTTGATAACTGCATAATATTTCACTGTTTAAATGTACCAAAATAGCAATTGATGGACAAGATATTTTGAGTAAATTTTCTCTATTATAAATGATACCACAACTAAATATCATAATTTGGAATTATTTGGAATTATTTTCGTATGTTATCGTCTCTTGAAACAGAAGGTAGTGTCAAAAATGTATGACTATAAATATATATATATATAGTATTATATATATATGTTTTAATACATTTCCATCATTTCACATTGAGGATTTCTGCATTTTTGGTGTCTTTTTCTATTTTGCTTATTTCTAGTATTTCAAGGATTTTTGCTTCAACACAATCGCTTATCTTAAATGTGTATTCTTTTTTTTTTTTGAGGCAGAGTCTCAGTATGTTGCCCTTGGTAGAGTGCCATGGCGTCACAGCTCACAGCAACCTCCAACTCTTGGGCTAAAGCAAGTCTCTTGCTTCAGCTTCCCAAGTGCTGGGACTACAGGTGCCCACCACAGCGCCCGGCTATTTTTTGGCTGTAGTTGTCATTGTTTGGCAGGCCCGAGCTGGATTCAAACCCACCAGCTCCTGTGTATGTGGCTGGTGCCCTAGTTGCTAAGCTACAGGCGCCAAGCCTTCAATGTGTATTCTTGAATTTACTTTTCCTTTCTATAATGTGCTAACCATTTTGATCCCCTGAGAACATAGGTTCCTTTCTGCAGTTTGCTTTGTGCACACCTTGTGTTACACCATGCTTGATGCCTACAGACCTAGGGCAGAGGACAGGAAGGGAACAGAGCCATTGGGCCAGTACTGGTGTGGGGAATCTTGGATAGAGGCAGAGGAAATGTTGCCAGTAGGATTGGAGCTTGGTATGAGAAGTCCCAGTGGGTTAGGGAAGAGATGTGGAACTAGAAGGGGTGGGCAGAAGGAGATTTAGCATAAGCGCTAGTTTACATAGGAATAAACTTTGGGTGTACGCTGGTTGGCGTAATCCATTGACTTTACAATGGGGCACAATGGAAACAATTAGTGAATTGGGGTACATTGTGTATGGTATTTCCTTATATTGTCCTTGCACTTTATCTGCAAGTTTGAAATTTAATCACAAAAGGTTTGTGATTTTTGCATAGTAGTTAAAAGCTTGGCTTCTGAAGTTGGATAGACCTGTGTTAGAATCCCAGTTCTGCCCATACCAGTTGCTTGGTCTGGGGAAATAAGTTTAATGTTCATTCATCTAACAAGTAAATAAGTTCCCCTATGTGTCAGGTAGAGTTTGGGGTGCTAGAAATACAGTGGGAAATAAAACACAAAAACATCTCTGCCTTGTAGTACTACTGCTTCAAACTTTCCCTCTCATCTATAGAGTGGAGATAATAATAGAATGTTCCTAACAAAGTTGAGGTGGGAATTAAATGAGAATATATTTAAGATACAAAGTACTTGGTGTATAGTAAATGTTCAGTGAATGTCAATTACTGTGAATAATATTAAGGAACAACTATGAAAAATGACTCATGAATAATTCATGAAATACATAGGAATACTTGTAGTTAGAATTTAAAGTGTACTTAGATATGCTGGCCAATAATGTCCTTGTAGTGGCTCAGAGGCAGTCAGAGTGGAAGATAATACTTAGTAATGCAAACGTTCTCAAAAGAGGCTGAATCCATGCTGTGGTATGCAAAGAACTATAAATCTGATCACTATGAATCATAAGGCAAATAGGCCAGTGGCTGGGTTCTAGTAGGTTTTTTTGCTTTTCTGGAAGCTAACCCAGCTTAGTGTTTAAATGATGCCGTAAGGGACAATGAGTTCTGTCAGCAGTATTTAGTGCTAGGGGGTCCCGCAGGAGTCTTGGATGTCCTATCTCAGGCCAATTTGTTAGGCACTTTTGAGAAATACAGTTACGATGTATTCTTATGAGGTGATAAGATTCATGAAGTTTTCTGTGATTAAAATGAGCCTGGTCAGCTGGAATTTGGATGATTTTTAGTAACTGGTATCCCCAAATTTCACTTGGACTTAGTATTTCCTATTCTCTGTGGTGTGGGACTGTACTCTTATGAGGAGTGAGACCTACTCCTTTTATCTATAGGAAGGAGTGATATTGAAGCAGGTGATTTGGGCTCTCCCTAGAGAATTATGCAGTTCTTGCAATTTACCCATATCCTTGAAAAATTTGCTTTTGCTTTTTTTTTTATTGCTTTTTGTTGTTTTAAACTTCCTTCTTTAAATTAGATGTAGTTAATTCTTCGGTTGTCACTCTAAAGCAAGCTACTTTTAAGGTCTGCATTAGGCAAATTGACCACAGAGTTATTTTGTTTTTCTTTTTTTGGGACAGAGTGTCAAGCTGTTGTCCTGGGTAGAGTGCTATGGCTACACAGCTCACAGTAACCTCTAACTCTTGGGCTCAAGCGATTCTCCTGCCCCAGCCTCCCAAGTAGCTGGGACCACAAGTGCCCACCACAATGCCCAGCAATTTTTTGTTATTGTTGTAGTTGTCATTATTGTTTTAGCTGGCTTGAGCTGGGTTTGAAACCGCCAGCCTTGGTGTATGCGGCTGGCACCCTACCCACTGAGCTACAGGTGCTATCCTGACCACAAAGTTTTATAGATGTTAAAAATGACTAAGTGAAGTCTTTGTAGTTCATAAGCAGTATATATACACTATAATGGCTATCTTTATGCCATTTATTATTTTTTTCTTTTGTAGAGACAGAGTCTCACTTTTACCACCCTTGGTAGAGTGCCGTAGTGTCACACAGCTCACAGCAACCTCCAACTCCTGGGCTTAGGTGATTCTCTTGCCTCAGCCTCCCAAGTAGCTGGGACTACAGGTGCCTGCCACAACGCCTGGCTATTTTTTTGCTGCAGTTTGGCTGGGGCTGGGTATGAACCCGCCACCGTTGGTATATGGGGCCGGCAGCCCTACTCACTGAGCCACAGGCACCACCCGATGCCACTTACTTTTTACATTGTTTTATGCTGTTAGTTTTATAGGTAGTCTTGAATCTTTTGGGGACCTTCTTGTTTCTTCCATTTTTCTCTTTGTCTCCTTGATTTTTTTATTTTTTTGAGGCACAGTACTATTCTGTCTCCATGGGTAGAGTGCCATGGTGTCATCAGAGTTCACAACACCCTCAAACTCTTGGGCTCAAGCAGTCTTCTTGCCTCAGCCCCCTGAGTAGCTGGGTCTATAGGTGCCAAACTAGCCACAATGCCTGGCTAGTTTTTTTCCTTTTTAGTAGAGATGGGGGTCTCACTAACTAGCTGGTCTTGAACTCCTGAGCTCAGGCAAACCACACAGCTCGGCCTCCCAGAGTGTTAGGATTACAAGTGTGAGTCACTGCAGCTGGTCTTGATATTTTTACATAAATATATATTTTTGAGGCATAGTTTCATTTTGTCACCCTGGCTAGAGTGCAGTGACATCCTGGCTCACTGCAACCTCAGATTTCTGGGCCCAAGTGATCCTCCTGCCTCCGCCTCTGGAGTAGCTGGGACTACCACTATGTCACGATGCTTGGCTAGCTTTTCTATTTTTAGTAGAGAGGGCTAGAAAGAAAATTGAGGTCTTGTATGTATGCAGTTTTATACCATGCTTTTTTTGGTGGAACGTTGAAGCCTAGCATTTTTTCAATGTCATTAACTATTCTGTGAAAATATAATTTTTAAATAGCTGAATACTTTTTATTTTTATGAATAGATCATGTTCTATAGTTAGTAATCCTACCTTATTGGAATATTGGTTGTCATTTTTTCCTATAGTATTTTCTAAGTAGATAAATGTATTTGTCCACATTCTGCCCATTTCCTTAGGATAAATTACTACTCCCACAATTACTACTGGTTAACCTTTATGACATGCTCACTATATGCCATGGACTGTCCTGTGCACTTCGTTCATGTAATCCTCATACCAACTCTATGAGGTAAGGAAGCTGAGGCAAATTTGCCTAAGATGCTTTTTCTAGTAAGTAGTGGAGAATTTGAACCAGGTAGTATGGTTCCCAAGAGCTTTTAACCCCAGGCTGTATTCCCTCTTGCTAGTTATTCCACCTCTAAAGAGATAGAGGATGTGGTCATTTTTTTTTTTTTTTTTTTTTTGCAGTTTTTGGCCAGGGCTGGGTTTGAACCCGCCACCTCTGGCATATAGGGCTGGTGCCCTACTCCTTTGAGCCACAGGCGCCACCCAAGATGTGATCATGTTAAAAGATTCCTAATACATATTGCCAATATTGCCAGTTGCCTTTAGAAAACACATTCCCATATATATGTTGGTGTTTGGTTATTTTACATAAAAGAAAAAGAAAGATACCATTTTGGCATGAAATTCTAGCACTTGAGGAAGTCAAGGTGGGAGGATATCTTGAGGCTAGGAGTTTGAGATCCTGTCTCTACAAAGCAAGTAAAATTAGCCGGTTGTAAATATATAAACATATGCATATAATATATGTATTTTTCTTCCTGAATAAATGCAGTTTTCAAGAAACTAAATCGTTTTCTCCTAACCATGTCCTCTCTCTTCTTTGTTTTTTCTTTGTTTTAGAGTGCCCTGGTGTCATAACTCACAACAACCTCAAATTCCTGGGTTTAAGCAATCCTGCTACCTCAGTCTCCCAAGTAGCTGGGACTATAGGCACCTACCATAATGCCCAATATTTTATTCATTCATTTTTTAGTGGAGCTGGCATCTTACTCTTGCTCAGGCTGGTCTTGAACTCCTGAGCTCAGGGAATCTGCCTGCCTTGGCCTTTCAGAGTACTAGGATTACAGGTGTGAGTGCTCTTCTCATTCAGCAAATAACCTGGAGAAATTTTCAGAGCTGTATAAATGCATGTATATATATCATTTTCCCTTCATAAATGACATTATAGCATTTATGCTATTCTGCAGGCTTGCTTTTCTACACTTAATTACACATATTGTGTTAGTACATAACACACGCCTCATTCTTTTTAGTGCCATTAGTATACTTTGAAACACTTGCTGCCTCTTATTTATGAGGTTGCAGCTGACTGCTGCAGCACTGTTGGGGTCAGAAGGAACTTTTCACTTTTGTTATTGATCAGGAAATATGGATTTGGAAATGTGATTAATGAGAGGGAATGAAGAGTTTGGAGAGAGAGACCCACAACTACTTTTTGCCCTAGTGGCTTGCCTGTGTGTGCCCTGGAACCATTTCCTATTCACTCTGCAGACAGGGTCACTTTCCTTGCCATTCAGCCACACTATGGCCCCCGCAGGCTCTACTTCCCTTTTTTCTCACTGGGTTATTTCTCACTTCTTGACTATTCACTGCTTAGCTCAGCATCTGTGGTAGCAACAGCCCAGATTAAAGGAAAGTCTATTGATTAAAGGAAAGAGAGGCTAAAGTTCCTAGTGAGTAAAAGCATTCATTGAACAGAGGAGTTACATGTTGAGTTAACTATGGTTGTCTATACTTAAAATTCTGAATAATTGGGAGAACCATTTTAAGGTTGAATTTGTATAGGTTTAATGTAATTCTTTTAGCTTATCTCTAAATGAAGAAACTGGCTTTCTTTTTTTTTTTTTTTTTTTTGAGACGGAGCTTCAAGCTGTCCCCCTGGGTAGAGTGCCGTGGCATTACAGCTCACAGCAACCTCCAACTCCTGGGCTCTAGCGAGTCTCCTGCCTCAGCCTCCCAAGTAGCTGGGACCACAGGCGCCCACCACAACGCCTGGACATTTTTTGGTTGCAGCTATCATTGTTGTTTGGCAGGCCTGGGCTGGGGATTCGAACCCACCACCTTAGGTGTATGTGGCTGGCGCCTTAGCCGCTTGAGCCACAGGCACCGCCAAAACTGTCTTTCTAATCTCATCATATCAGGAAGCATCTATTAAGTAATTTTTTTTTTTTTTTTAGAGACAGAGTCTCACTTTATCACCTTCAGTAGACTGCTGTGGCATCACAGCTCACAGCAACCTCCAACTCTTGGGCTTAGGTGATTCTCTTGCCTCAGCCTCATGAGCAGCTGGGACTACAGGCGCCTGCCACAACGCCGGGTTATTTTTTGTTGCAGTTTGGCTGGGGCTGGGTTTGAACCTACCACTCCTGGTATATGGGGCTGGTGTCCTACCCACTGGGCCACAGGCGCTGCCCTATTAAGTAATTTATAATGTTATTGTGTTTTGTGGGGGGGGGGCATGGCACCTTTGATTATAGAGGAGTGTCCAATTTGAATCAGAAAATTCACTACTAGCTCTTGATGACTGGTGCTAACCCTATAGGCACAATAGAAAGAGCTACATTGTTGTCAAGGCAACTGAAGTTCAAGATCATGTGGTCTCCAGGCAACCTTTTCCAGACTGGACTCAAATGCTTTCCCAAGCTTTCTCAGGAGGGGCCCTTCCCTATCTTCCTCTTCCAGCTTTGGGACCTCAGGCGGAGGACAGCCCAAGAAACCATGGAATGATGTGAGGTTTGGAATTTTGAACCAGCTAAGTATGTGGATCAGGTGGTAGGTAAAGATCTAGGAAAGAAAATTCATGTTACAGAGAAAGGAGGACAGTTTATCCCTACCCTTGTATCTACAACACACTAACCTTGGATTAGTTGCTATTATATTCCCATACTCTTGACTCTTGTAAGGTTTCCTGAACCTTGTCATGGTTTGATTCATTACTTTCAGCTTGTGACTTGTGAAAGAAGTTGTTTGTTCTCTTACCCAGCATGTGAGAGGATGGGTAGACTACCATCTAAAGTGACAGCCTGGTTTGTCTGGGAGTTCTTCTTTTCCTGATGTCATAAGAGGTTACTGTTGCCTTGGGCAACATAAGCTGATAGTGAATTTGTCTAGGACAGAGGATGCTGGTGGTTTTTTTTTGGCATAGTACTGTGGGAAATCAGGCTATAGATTGTTTCAGGCCAATCTTTGAGATACTCAAATCTGCAATCGCAGTGATGAGGGAGGATCTCTTGAGGCCACGAATTCTGAACCAGAATTGAAATCCTCTCTAAAAATGTGAAAAAAATATAGCTGAGCATGGTGGTTTGTGCCTGTAGTCCCAATTACTTGGGAAGCTGAGGCAAGAGAACAGCTTGTGCCCAGGAGTTTGAGGCTACAGTGAACTATGATCATGTCACTGCACTCCAGTCTGGGTGACAGAGCAACACCTTGTCCCTTCAACAACAATAACAACAACAGCAACCCCCCATTTTTCAGAAGAACTTGCCAAGAAGTACTTGGGCTGAAATAGAAAGAACCTTGTGCTGTTGGGCCCCAGTTTTATATTTACTGAGGATTGGCATCCTATGTGAATTCAACCCACCCGTTACTTATAATCATACTACGTTTCAGGTTTGTCCTTGGGAAAACCAGTACTGAGGTTAGCTTTTTAGTTACTTGTTTAAAAGAAAAAACTCTACTGGGCATGGTGGCTCATGCCTATGATCCCAGCACTTCGGAGGCCAAGATGGGTCGAGTGCCTGATCTCACAGGTTCGAGACCAGCCTAAGCCAGAGCAAGACCTCATCTCTTAAAAAGTCAGGCATTGTTGTGGGCGCCTGTAGTCCCAGCTACTGGGGAGACTGAGCAAGAGAATCACTTGAGCCCAAGAGTTTCAGGTTGCTATGAGCTAAGATGCCACGGCACTCTACCAAAGGTGACAAAGTGACACTCTGTCTCCAAAAAAAAAAAGAAAAGAAAAAACGCTGAGGCTGAAAATGCTATTCGTTCATTTTCCCTATACCTTGTGTGGTGGCTTCTACATACAATCCTTAGTTATTGCCCCATTTTTTTTTTTTTATTGTAGGGATAGAGTCTCACTTTATTGCCCTTGGTAGAGTGCTGTGGCGTCACACAGCTCTCAGCAGCCTCCAGCTCTTGGGCTTAGGCGATTCTCTTGCCTCAGCCTCCCAAGTAGCTGGGACTACAGGTGCCCGCCACAACACCTGGCTATTTTTTTTTTTTTTTTTGCATTTTGGTTGGGGCTAGGTTTGAACGCACCAACCTTGGGATATGGGGCTGGCACCCTACTCACTGAGCCATAGGCACTGTCCTATTTCCTCATTTTTTTCTTACTTTCTCTGTCATCTCATTAGATGCTTGAACATCACTTTGCTTCCAAATTCCCCTGTACCCCCAAGCAAATGCAATTAGCTGTGGAGACTAGTGAGCTGTTGTTGAAGGGAGGTTCTAATACTCTGTACATTACCTGAATTAAGTAGTAAGAGTGCCTGCTGAAGAAAATAAAATAAATCTCAGCATTAAAAATTATAAAAAAGTGGATTTCTCCCTAGTCAGGAATCTCACCCCACCTGCACTCCATGTGGAATAAAAGCCACTTTAATTGCAAAAAGAAAAAAAAATGATAAAAAATACTAATAATGGTAGCTAACATTTTCTGAGTGTCTAGTCTATGTCAAGTGCTCCATGTGGGCGACCTCATTCCATCCTCACAGTATCATCTGTGAAGAGACCTATAGTGGCCCCGATGTGTACAAAGTTGCCAGCTGCAAGCGGAAATGACTTTAGCTATCTCATGTTCTATTTGTGTAAATTTCCTGTTTAGTGTCATACTGTATCCATGTTTGGTTTTTATGTCACAGTAGCTTCTTCCCCAAATCTTCAGGGAGTTAATGCTTTAGGAGAATCATGCTCTGCTTTCCCTCCAGGTATCCCCAGAGTGTTGTGCACATACCTGTTTCAGGAACACAGTCTCAGAGTTATCAATTGATTGCCCACTCAATTCCTCATTTAGATGTGGAGCACAACGGGCTTCAGAGAAGGCAGAGAGGGATATGGGTGGGAAGGCTTCATTGGAATAGGTAGGAGACCAAAAAAAATCTCTGAACGCCAGTCCACATTTAGAAGTAGGAGAGAGGAGAGTGGTATAGGCTGAAGAGGGATTCCACTTGCCGCACTCATACTCTCTTCAATAGCCATACATATATTCACTCATATTTTCTTAAAATTTTAAGTTTTTTCTTTTTTTTTTTTTTGAGACAGGAGCCTCAAGCTGTCCCCCTGGGTAGAATGCCGTGGCATCTCAGCTCACAGCAACCTCCCACTCCTGGGCTCAAGCGAGTCTCCTGCCTCAGCCTCCCAAGTAGCTGGGACCACAGGCGCCACAACACCCAGCTATTTTTTGGTTGCAGGCGTCATTGTTGTTTGGTGGGCCGGGCTGGATTTGAACCCGTCACCTTGGGTGTATGTGGCTGGCGCTTTAGCCACTTAAGCCATAGGCGCCAAGCCAATTTTAAGTTTTTTCAATAAGTTACTCTTTTTTTTTTTTTGGAGACAGAGCCTCAAGCTGTCCCCCTAGGTAGAGTGCTGTGACATCTCAGCTCACAGCAACCTCCTACTCCTGGGCTCAAGCGAGTCTCTTGCCTCTGCCTCCCTAGAAGCTGGGACCACAGGTGCCTGCCACAACACCCGGCTATTTTTTGGTTGCAGCCGTCATTGTTGTTTGGCTGGCCCGGGCTGGATTTGAACCCGCCACCTTAGGTGTATGTGGCTGGCGCCTTAGCCACTTGAGCCACAGGCGCCGGGCCAATAAGTTACTCTTTACAGAATTACCCTCAAGAAGGACAGGACTTACATGCATTAGGGTTTTTTTTTTTAAGCCAGAGTCTTTGTTGCCCTGGGTAGAGTGCTATGGCGTCATAGCTCACAGCAACCTCAAAGTTTTGGGGTCAGGTGATTCTCTTGCCTCAGCCTCCCAAGTCCTGGGACTACAGTTGCCCACCAAAATGCTTGACTAGTTATTACACGCGCCTTTTTTTTTTTTTAAAGAGACAGAGTCTTATTTTGTCGCCCTCTGTAGAGACTGTGGCATCACAGCTCACAGCAACCTCCAGCTCTTGGACTTAGGCAATTCTCTTGCCTCAGCCTCCCGAGTAGCTGGGACTACAGGCGCCCACCACAATACCCAGCTATACATGTGCAATTTTTGTTGGCCTAAGTTGAGGATTGCCACTTGGTCAGCTATTCGAATCTGATCCTGGGCTTGGTGCCTGTGGCTCAGGTGGCTAAAGCTCCAGCCACATACACCTAAGGTGGCGGGTTTGAATCCAGCCCAGGCCTACCAAAACAACAATGATGGCTGCAACCAAAAAATAGCCAGGTGTTGTGGCAGGCGCCTGTAGTCCCAGCTTGAGCCCAGGAGTTGGAGGTTGCTGTGAGCTGTGATGCCATAGCACTCTACCCAGGGCAACAGCTTGGGGCTCTGTCTCAAAAAAAAAAAAAAAATCTGATCCTGCACATTATTCTCACAGAATCTGAATTAGAATGTCGTTGGGTGAGTTGTACACCCTCAGTTTAACACACTTCTCGCCACCACTGTCTTTGCCTTACACCTGACCTGACTCAACGTTGATTTCATGTGCTTTTTGTAGGCACCGGAGGTTGAAACTCCTGGTGTTAAGACTGCATTGAGGCTCGGCGCCTGTGGCTCACATGGCTAAAGCACCAGCCACATACAGCTAAGGTGGGGGGTTTGTATCCAGCCTGGGCCTGCCAAACAATGATGGCTGCAACCAAAAAAAAAAAAAAAATAGCCAGGCATTGTGGCAGGTGCCTGTGATCCCAGCTACTCGGGAGGTGGAGGCAGGAGACTTGCTTGAGCCTGGGAGTTAGAGGTTGCTGTGAGCTGCAATGTCATAGCACTCTACCCAGGGAGACAGCTTGAGGCTCTGTCTCAAAAAAAAAAAAGACTGCATTGAAAATAGGAAAAGGAGTCTTACATAAGTAGCTCTTACTAAGTGGAACTCTCTTCCAAGCTTGAGGACCTTAGTTTATAACCTAATCTGGTCTTTTCCCAAATTTTATCTTAAAATTTCTTATGCCTTTCTACTAAAGGAAATATTTTGTCTTCCCCTCCTCTTGCCCTGAGTAGTGCCTGGCTGCTGTGCACCAGGAGACTGAAAATTAAGAGCTTGGACCAGCATACATTTCATGGGGTTTTTTTGTTTTTTTTTGAGACAGAGCCTCAAGCTGTCACCCTGGGTAGAGTGCTGTGTCATCACAGCTCACAGCAACCTCCAATTCCTGGGCTCAATCGATTCTCCTGCCTCCGCCTCCCAAGTAGCTGGGACTACAGGTGCCCGCCACAACACCTGACTATTTTGTAGTTGCAGCTGTCATTGTTGTTTGGCGGGTCCCAGCTGGATTCAAACCAGCTAGCTCAGGTGTATGTGGCTGGCACCTTAGCCACTTGAGCCACATTTAATGGTTTTTAAAGCCTGAATGCCTATTTCTGTAATTAGCCTGAAGAATGTTTTCAATATAAAGTAATGAGTGAAAACTTGATTAGAAATGCAAGCTACCTGGGCGGTGCCTAAGGCTCAAAGGAGTAGGGCACTGGCCCCATAGGCTCAAAGGAGTAGGGCACTGGCCCCATATGCTGGACGTGGCGGGTTCAAACCTAGCCCTGTCCAAAAACTGCAAAAAAAAAAAAAAAAAAAAAAAAAAGAAAGAAATGCAAGCTACCTTTCACCATAAATGTTTCAATTTGCTTTGCAAATACTTTATCGTTCTTTTTGGCATTTTATTTTGCCCATTTGTTATTTTCTAGGTTAGTAGAGGTTAGATATGGCTGCCAAACACTGTAATAATTCTTTCCTGTTCTTTTTTTTTTTTTTTGCAGAGGTTTTTCTATGTTGAGTGAGTTCTGTGGCTCAGTAAACTCTTAAGTGCCTGTGGTTAGGACTGGGATATAAGCCCAGCAAACTCCCAGCTTGCTTCAGGGCTGTGCCTGACTTAAAGAGGAATCGCCTTCTCAAGTCTTGGTTTCGAAAGGCCCCAGCTTCACCACAGTGAAATGGGCATTAGTCAACGTCTGTGATCCTCTTGAATGAAAGACTGGATCTGTGAGGTGTTTATAACTGCCAAGGCAATTAGGAGAGAGTAACTTTGCTTTCTCTTGACTCCCTGGGAAATGGACCAGTTCTTTCCACAGTTTCCTCTGGTGTGAGGATTGGTGTGAGTTGGACCAGGAAGGTCAAGGGTAATGATAAAAGTTATTCCCTCACTGGCTGTGGTGCCTATAAGAAATATGCCAGCAGTGAAGACATCTTAGAAAGGCAAGTAGCAGAAGGGCTGAAGCACAGGGCTCTCTGCTGAGTACCCGTGTGGGCCACCTTCCTCCTCTGCAGGCCTTGAGTGACCGCTTCAGCGGTGAGATCCCTGATGACCAGATGGCACACAGCTCCTTTTTTCCAGATGAGTACTTCACCTGCTCCTCCTTATGCCTCAGCTGTGGGTAAGTGAAGCCATCCTCCCCGGGCCCTGCTGTGAGCATGGTGTGGCAGTTAGGGTGGTGCTTCTCACACTTCACTGAGCCTGCAGATCACCTCGGGTCTGGTTAAATAACATGTTTTTATGATTTAAGTCATCTGGGGTGAGGCCCAAGATGGTGCATTTCCAGCAAGTTCCTACAAGATCCTCCTCAGCCGGGAACCACACTTTGAGGTAGCAGGGACTTCAAGAACACGTGTTTGTAAAAAATCCCTTAGGCAGTTTTGTGCTGGAAACTTTGGCTTACTTGCTTTCCTGTATTTCTTCTACCACAGCTTTTAATCATTTATTCAACTAATATTTGAGTTCCTCCTTGTGATTTCAGTCACTGTGAGGGCATGTTAGATGTTGAGAGCATGTTAGAATTTTCCAGGGAGCTTTCACAATTATTGAGGCTGGGGGCTCCTGCTCTGAGGGTTCTCATTTAATGGATCATTGAGCCTTAGCAACAGTGAATTTAAAAGGCTCCGCAGATGACTCTAATGTGTAGCTTTAAAGAGAACATTGAGTCAGTGTAGTGCTTCTCAAACTTCTATCTGCACATGCATCACCTTGAAAATTTGTTAAAATGCAAATTCTGAATGAGCATGATTGGTGAGGCTTGAAATTCTGCACTTCTAACAAGCTGCTGGGTGATGTAGTGCTGCTGGTCCATAGAGCCCACTTGTTACACAGAAATTAGAGCAGTGATTCTCAGATTTTTTTTTTTTTTTTGAGACAGAGCCTCAAGTTGTCGCCCTGGATAGAGTGCTGTGGCATCACAGCTCACAGCAAACCCCAACTCCTGGGCTCAAGTGATTCTCCTGCCTCCGCCTCCCAAGTAGCTGGGATTACAGGCACCCGCCAGAACACCTGGCTATTTTTGGATTGCAGCCGTCATTGTTGTTTGGTGGGCCCAGGCTGGATTTGAACCCGCCAGCTCAGGTGTATGTGGCTGGCGCCTTAGCTGCTTGAGCCACAGTTGTGGAGCCTGATTCTCAGATTTTAGCATGCATCCAAAAACCTAAAGGGTGTGTGAAAACAGCTTGTTGGGTCTTGCCCCCACAGATTCTCAGCTGGGCTGAGTGTTTTTCTTTTTCTTTATTTTTTTGAGACAGAGTCTCACTATGTTGCCCTTGGTAGAGTGCTGTGGCGTCACAGCTCACAGCAACCTCAAACTCTTGGGTTTAAGGGATTCTCTTGCCTCAGCCTCCCAAGTAGCTAGGATTACAGGTGCCTGACACAAAGTTCAGCTATTTTTTTGTTGCAGTTGCCGTTGTTTAGCTGGCCCTGGGCTGAACTTGCCAGCCTGTGTGTGTATGGGTCAGCACCCTACCTGCTGAGCTACAGGTGCCACCAAGATGTTTTTTTTTTTTTTTTTTAATTGAATAGTAGTAACTGTGTACATTAATGCACTTTTTCTTTTGTTTTTTAATTTTTATTTATTTATTTTAAATCATAAAAACATAGATCATTTATACATTAATTCATTTTGGGTGTACATTGTGCTGATTTTATATAGAATTAGGAGTGCTTACGTCACACCAGATGAGGTGATTAATACATACCTCATCTCATTTACTTAATTATTGTATTAAGACATTTATACTCTATACTAATAGATCCAACATGTACCCTTGCATTATGCACCATAGGTATGATTTTTTTTTTTTTTTGAGACAGAGTCTCACTATGTTGTCTTTGATAGAGTTCCATGGCGTCACAGCTCATAGCAACCTCAAACTCTTGGGCTTAAGCAATTCTCTTGCCTCAGCCTCCCAAGTAGCTGGGACTACAGGCGCCCGCCACAATGCCTGGCTATTTTTTTTTTTTTTTTTTTTTTGCAGTTTTTGGCCATTAGCCAGGCATTGGGCGGCAGCCCCATATGCTGGAGGTGGCAGGCTGGGTTTGAACCCACCACCTCTGGCATATGGGGCCGGCACCCTACTCCATTGAGCCACAGGTGCCACCCAATGCCTGGCTGTTTTTTTGTTGCAGTTGTCATTGTTGTTTAGCTGGCCTAGGCTGGGTTTGATCTCACCAGCCTTGGTGCATGTGGCTGGTGCCTTAACCAGTGTGGTATGGGCACCGAGCCAAGAGGTTTTTATTTTCAGTAAGTTTTAAGGTGATGCTGGTGTTGCTTGTTGGGAACACACTTGGACAATCGTTGGATGAGCTTTTGAGGGCTGTTAAGTCACAGTCTCATTGATGATTTGTCTGATGGGCTCCAGAGGATTAAATGCAATATGTCAAGGTCAGATCCAAGTTTCCATGTCCTATAGACGTGCCCTCCCATGCCCCTTCACCACCGAGTTGTCCTATGTTGTCTACATATGCTCTTCTAGAGGAAACCTGAGCCTACCTCCCTTGTGAATGGTCTTTTTGCCCTGACCCCTGCTGTGTACTGAAACCACCTCTGACCTTGGTTAAAATAACTTGGTTCTTGTGGGATGGCAAACTAATACCACCTCTTTGAAAAGAAATACGGAGAATCCTCAAAAAGCTAAAATGTCATTTTACCATAAGGACATTTGCACTAGAATGTTTATTGTAGCCCTATTCACAATTATCAAGGTGTGTAATCAACCAAAGTGCCCATCAACCCATAAATGGATTAATAATCTGTGGTATATGTATACCATGGAATACGGTTCACCCATAAAAAAGATGGAGGCTTTATATCTTTTTTATTAACCTGGATGGGGTTTTCTCCTTTGTCCTCATACAAGGGTAATAGTTGTTCTACCTCTGTAGGGCTGTAGGGTTGAAGAACATTCTCCTTAGTACAGTATCACAAAAAGAGGAAAAGCAAGTATCCAAGTATCCATTACTCAGTAGTAACATGAAACAAGTAAGTACACAACTACATGAGAAAAACATAATTAAAATCATGTGGCAGGGTGCAGGAGAGGAGGGAGGAGGAGGAAGTGGGAAGGGGGGGAGGGTGGGAGAGGATGGCATGCTCTTTCTTAAAGGGTACAGTGTAAGAGTATATGGCACACCTCTTGGGTGAAGGACTCAGCTACAACTTGGACTCCACTGAACCAGCAGTTCTCAACCTCGTGACCCACAGGAACTATATTAAAGGGCCATTGCATTAGGAACGTTGAGAACCACTGCATTTAACAAGTGCAGACAGTATAACCTAATCATTTGTACCCTCATATTAATCTGAAATTTTCAAAAAAGAAAGAAACCGCAGAAAGGTTACTAGAAACAGAATGAATTTATAAAAATTAATATTTATTCTAGCCATAATCAAATAGAGAATAACAACAACAAAAAAACCAGCTTGGTTCTTGGATTATACAGCTTGGGTTAGAACTAAGGATTATCTTGGAGAGTTCAGCTTGACAAGGAGAAAGGGATGTTAGTGTAACTTACTTTTTGCTCACTCTTGAGGCTTAAGCACTGTTAGATCATTGTTTCCCATTCTAAGCCTCGCCAGGATTTCCAGAACTTTCCCTTTTATCCTAATGAAAGTCTAAAGTCCCAAACTGTTTTTGCACTGTCAGGATGACAGAACTCACTGTTCGTTTGGAAGGTTCCCTTGTGCAGCTTAAGCTTCCCCTTAATGCATTGCCAAATTTGGGGAGTTGGTTTTTGTTTTATATCATGGTGGCCTGTTCTGGTCGAACTTTCCATTTCCTCTTGTTTGGATTTTGGAGTTTTCTGAGAGCCATTCAGGTTTCATCTCTGGTCAGGTTGGTATCTTTTAGTCCTTCTATTCCAGCTGAGCTTAGGTAGTATTCTAAGAAGAGGTTCTTTTTCTCCTTTGTCCTCCTACAAGGGTAATAGTTGTTCTACCTCTGTAATGCTGTTGACTGTGAGAGCTACCCTTTTTGTGCTCACCATCTTAGGGCCAGCTGGTAGCTAAGGTCTGGCTTGGCCTGGAGCCCAGCTCAGGGTCAGACTGTGCTGTGTAGGTGGCACTGGCTACTTTAGCCAACTCATTGTCAGTTTTGGGGCTTCACTCAGGGTTGGATGTAAGAACAGCATGAATCATGGGAAGGAAGGAGTGCCTCACGAAGCTAAGAGCCGCTGCAGATACTCCCACCAGTATGACAACCGAGTCTATACCTGCAAGGTGAGTCCTCCAAGCTTCTCTCTGCTCTAGCCACTGACTTGCTGGTTGTGCTCTCCTTTCAGCAGGGCTGTCCTTTGCTGCATCCCAGATTATTTGATATTCCAATTGATAATTGATTATCTCCGAAACTTCTCTCCAGCTAACCAAAAGAACTGACGTGTCTTCATTGCTGGGGCCCCCTTTGTTTAGTGTCATAAGCTTATTATCCCTCTCCTTCTGATGAGTTTGCATGTCAGGGTCATACACGTTGACCATTCATGATTCTTAAGAGCAGAAATGCTCTTCATGAAATTAGCTTTGATTGCTTTTTTCCTATTTGTGATAGGTCTATAATTTAAAACTCAACTCATTATCCTTCAGGGCACTGGTTTCTTCAGAGGAATGAACCTTCTTCTGAGGTGCCAAACTCAGGGTCTGAAACCCTCAATGGGTGTGGGGAGGCAGGTGGTCAGGGGTATGATCTAGCCATGGGGTCTGCTGGATATAAAACAAACTGGCGGAGTGCTGTGTTTCAGGCCTGCTATGAGAGAGGCAAGGAAGTCAGCGTAGTACCCAAAACATCTGCTTCCACCGACTCTCCCTGGATGGGTCTCGCAAAATATGCTTGGTCTGGGTGAGTGTAAATAACACGGTTAAGGTGTTTGGGTGTGTTTGTCTTCCCAGGCACCTAGCTGGGTAATAGTATTTTTTTTTTTTTTTTTTTTTTTTTTTAGACAGAGTCTCACTCAGTTACCCTGGTTTGAATGTCCTGGTGTCACAGCTCACAGCAACCTCAAACTCTTGGGCTGAAGTGATTCTTTTGCCTCTGCCTCCCCAGAAGCTGGGACTACAGGCACCCGCCCCAACACCCGGCTATTTTTTAGAGACAAGGTGTCACTCTTGCTCAGGCTGGTCTTGAACTCCTGAGCTTGAGTAATCCACCTGCCTTGGCCTCCCAGGGTGCTAGGATTACAGGTGTGAGCCACCACATGTGGCCTGGGTAACTGTATTTATTTGCCTCCCTTGCAGCTATGTGATCGAATGTCCCAACTGTGGCGTGGTCTATCGGAGTCGGCAGTACTGGTTTGGGAACCAAGATCCTGTGGATACAGTGGTGCGGACAGAGATTGTGCACGTGTGGCCTGGAGTAAGAACAGTTTGATCAGTTTGATTTACTCTTCTTGTTTCTCTTGTATCATCCAGTTATTCATGTGTGTAGAAAAGTAGAACTTGATTAGAATTAAAGTTAATTGTGTATTTCAAGATACTGGTAGTTTAGGAAGGTATGATCTGAAGAAGTTTTCTTATTCAAGACCTTTGTTTCCTTCTTGCATAAATACTAGGGCAACAATTTTAAATAAACTAAAAATTGCCTTGTAGTTCTCTTTTGGCAAGTAAAACTTCATCTCTTCAAGTTCTCCTCATTTGCCCTCTATGCGCATGTTTATACGTGCAGTTGTAATTTACATGCTGTGTTCTGCTCTTTCCTCACAACACTATTTAGTTTTATTTCTATGTTGCTTCTACTTTCCATCATTCTCGTTTGTAGTCACTGTGCAATATTTTGTTCAGTGGTCACTGGTATACTGTTATTCACCATTCTTCTCTTTTTGTACATTTATGCTGTTTATGATTTTTTTTCTTTTTTGGAGACAGAGTCTCAGTCATCCTGGGTAGAGTGCTGTGACATTATACCTCACAGCAATCTCAAATTTCTGGGTTCGAGTGATCCTCTAGCCTCAGCCTCCCAAGTAGCTGGGACTATAGGCACCCACCACCACACCTGGTTAGTTTTTTTCTGTTTTTAGTAAAGATGGGGTATTGCTTTTGTTCAGGCTGGTCTCAAACTCCTGAACTCAAGCAATTTACCCACCTCTTTCTCCCAAAGAGCTAGGATTACAGATGAACACCATGCCCAGCCTGTTTATGATGTTTTGTTATCAGAGAAAATGCTATAGTGATCATCTTCATGTAAGAATCTTTGTTATGGGAAATTTTCTTTCTTTTTTTTTTGGCAGTTTTTGGCTGGGGCTGGGTTTGAACCTGCCACCTCCGGCAATGGAGCCTGTGCCCTACTCCTTTGAGCCATAAGTGCTGCCCTGGAAATTTTCTTGAAGTATATTTCTTTTTTTTTCTTTTTTTTGAGACAGAGCCTGAAGCTGTTGCCCTGGGTAGAGTGCTATGGCATCACAGCTCACAACTTCCAACTCTTGGGCTCAAGCGAGTTTCCTGCCTCTGCTTCCCAAGTAACTGGGACCACCGGCACCTGCCACAGTGCCTGGTTACTTTTTGGTTACAGCTGTCATGGTTGTTGTTGGGCGGGCCAGGCTGGATTCGAACTCGCCAGCTCAGGTATATGTGGCTGGCGCCTTAGCCGCTTGAGCCATGGGCGCCAAGCCTTGAAATATATCTTAAGCTGGTGTTTTTCAACCTTTTTTCTCTTACAGGACACTTGAACTTGTAGTTAAAGTTCTGTGGCACATGGCTTGGTGTCTGTAGCTCAGTGGCAAGGGTGCTGGACACATACACTGGGGCTGGTGGGTTCGAACCCAGCCTGGGCCTGCCAGACAACAATGACAACTACAACAAAAAAATAGCCAGGCGTTGTGGTGGGCACCTGTAATTCCAGCTACTTGGGAAGCTGAGGCAAGAGAATCACTTCAGCCCAAGAGGTGGAGGTTGCTGTGAGCTGTGGGGCTACAGCACTCTACCAAGTGCGACATAGTGAGACTTTGTCTCAAAAAAAAAAAAAAAAGAAAAAATTTCTGTGACACACTTCAATTATGTTGATCAAAAAAAAAAAAAGTAAAATGAATATACTTGGCTTTGACCTTCTTTCAAAAATAATTTGATCTTTAAAAATTTTCATGGCACACTAGTTGAAAATCCCTGTTCTAGGGACTCTATCTTATAAATGCAATCGGTATAACCTGGTTTCTTATACCCTCAATGAATCTCCAACAATTAAAAAAAAAATCCCTGTTCTGAGCAGTGGGGTTTCTGTACACTCTTAATCACTGTTTTGTAATCTGACTTTTGAATTCTGGGTGTCAGACCAACAACTCTTTTTATGAGGAAGTGATACGGTCCTTTCAGTATGTATTAAATCACTTTTATTTGGATAGGGAGCCTGTGGCCTTTGGGATCCTTGAGTGCTACTTTTGACTGAATCTAAATTTTACAAAACAAATTCTTTTAATAAAGGGATTTGTTCTGGAGAGTTTGGATTTTATTGTGGGGCCACACTTGGGGGTCTGGAGGGCCACATATGCCCCAGGTAACTCAGCCTTCAAGTATGAAAGTATGAGTAGTGCAATCGTTTATATTACAGGACAATAGTAGTAGTAGTATGGTAGGCTGCATTCCTTGTAGTTCTTGGGACTAGGAGAATACAGTTGGGTAATTCATTCATTCATTTATTTATTTAGTATTTCAACACAATTTATTGAGGGCTGTGTACCCAGAATTGAGATACTTTATAAAATACAAAAATGAAAGTGATATGTTGGTTTTCAGAGAGTTCACCGTTTAATAAGGAGTCAGATACATTAATAGATACTGCACTTACACATAGAAATAGCATTCCTAGAAATATACAGGTATTAGAGGAACTAGGAGGAAGTCCTCCTAACCAAGCCTGGGTGGGGGCTTCCTGGCGTGGTGTCATCTATATTAGTGTGGGCAGAGTAAGTCCTGAACTGATAGCTGCACCTCGGCTGGGTGTGGTGGCTCACATCTGTAATCCCAGCACTCTGGGATACTGAAGCCCATGGATTGCTTGAGCTTAGGAGTTCGAGACCAGCCTGAGCAAGAGCAAGACCCTGTTGTCTCTACTAAAAATAGAAAAACTAGCTGGGCGTTGTGTCGGGCGCCTATAGTCCCAGCTACTCAGGAGGCTGAGGCAAAAGAATTACTTGAGCTTAAGAGTTTGAGGTTGCTGTGAGCTATGATGATACCACTACACTCCACCCGGGGTGACAGAGTGATACTCTCTCTCAAAAATAAAGTAAAATAAAATAAATGAATAAATAGCTACACATCACATCTTATGATCCCTCGTAAAGAATAAAGCCAGAAAGATTCTTAATCTGTTTCTGTTCTTTTATGCCAGAGAGTTAATGTTTTTCTTTTATTTTTAATTATTTTTTAAATTTTATTTTTATACGTTGCTCATCTATCTCACTTGTGTATGAGCCAGAGAATTTATGGTTTTGAGATGGCCATGGTGAGTGGGCACTCACCAGAGCCCACTTTCCTTCCTTCCTTTCACTCCCTCTCAGAGCATGATGGGAGCCTGCATTTTCATTTCAGACCGATGGATTTCTGAAGGACAATAACAATGCCGCACAACGCCTGCTGGATGGGATGAATTTCATGGCTCAGTCAGTGTCTGAACTTAGCCTCGGGCCCACCAAGGCTGTGACTTCCTGGCTGACGGACCAGATCGCTCCTGCCTACTGGAGGCCCAATTCCCAGATCCTGGTATGGTGTGGCAGGGTACCCCTGTGTCCCTGGCACAGCCCTTGCTGCATAGGCTGGCTGTGCTATGCTTGTTCTGTGAGAGATGTGCAAACATTTTCTCTCAGGAAAATTAGCTCCATCAGTACTAGGAAGGGTGGGATTTGTTGAGGTAGCCAGTTTTCTCTTTGCCCACTGATTTCCCTTTGTGTTATTCTCCAAGTATTTGCTTTGTGGTGGGTTTTAGGTCCTTACCTGTGAGGGCCAGTTACTGCTGCTCGGATGTCTGAGGTTGCACACAGAATCTGGAGAGAAAAGGGCCTGTGGAGGTCATTTAGGTTTGATACATAAGTCTCTATAGCTCCTGCAGCAGGGGAGGACCCAGCTCCAGCCCAGACACTTTGTGGCAGGAAACTCACTCCTTACTAGTTTTTCTTTCCACTCCCCGACACTCCCACTACTAGGCAAGGTTTTGTCCTGATAGAGTGGAAACCTACCTCCCTTATTTCTGGCTTTCCCCTGAGTCTTGTTGACTTTCTGAGCTAGCAGACATGTACCATACCTCCCTCTCTGTTTTGTTTTGGGCTTGGAACAGAGCTGCAACAAGTGTGCGACGTCCTTTAAAGATAACGACACTAAGCATCACTGCCGGGCCTGCGGGGAGGGCTTCTGTGACAGCTGTTCATCCAAGACACGGCCAGTGCCCGAGCGGGGCTGGGGCCCTGCGCCTGTGCGGGTGTGTGACAACTGCTATGAAGCCAGGAATGTCCAGTTAGGTAATGTGGGGCCCGGCTGCTGCAGGCGTGTAGGGGAAACCTCTCTCCTTGGCACTGGAAGTTGGAAGCTGGACTCTCATGTGCCCCTCCTTATTCTTAACCACATCATTCTTCTGAGAGTAATTAATTGCTTGGTCTTGGCCAGTTGTCCTCTAAACTCTTTGTTACCAGAGTCCTGTGGGTGCCTTTCCTTAGGGAGAGTGTTTCAAACTGTTCTGCTCTCTGAGCACCAGAAGCTTCTGAGAGAAGGAAGTACTCACCTAGCAGCTGACTTCTGAAAAGGCTACAGTTTTTCCAGAGATGGCTTAGACTGAGGTTCTAGGTCATGCTCCTAGAACCATTCTGCTTTATTTTAAAACATTGGTTCTCAACTTGTGGGTTGCGACCCCTTTTTAACAATGAAAATACATTGCGGCATTAGGAAGGTTGAGAACCACTGCTTTAAAAGAATATTATAAAATAGTCTTAGAGGGTTGCAGGTAAAAGACTAATAGATGTTACCAAGTTTCAGGGAATGGGCTGTCTGACCCATAGAGGTCGTTGCAGGATAGTATGGTGGTGCCCAGGGAAAAGAATCCAGAAGTGTTCCGCTATTGAGTACTGGGTTTTGCAATTGGGAAATGACTTAAGAGGTGACAGCTTTTTCTTATTATTGTCTACAGATGTTACTGAGGCACAGGTGGACGATGAAGGAGGAACAGTGATTGCTCGGAAGGTGGGCGAGGCTGTGCAGAACACTCTGGGAGCTGTGGTGACAGCCATTGACATACCACTGGGTAGGCCTGGCAGTGCTTCTCTCCCATGTGGTGTATGTGAGATGAGGGGTTTAGGAGCATCCTGGGCTGTCATTTTGTCAAGGTCTTGCCAACCTAGATTGAACTGGGCAGCAAGGAATAAAAACTTCACATTTGTTAGTTTCTGCTGAGTGCCATAGTGGTTTCATATTTATTCTCTTACCCCATCTGGTGCTGCGTAACAAACTATCTTAAAATGTAAAGATTTAAAACACCTACCATTTTATGATGTCTTACAACTTTGTTGATCCAGAAGGTGGGAAGGGTAATAATTTTGCTCCAAATGGCATTGCCTGGAGTTACTACTTGGTATTCCAGGGTGGCAGGTCGTCTTGAGGGTGCATGGTAACCTCACTTTCATGCCAGGTACCTTGGCAGGGACAGCTGGAAGGCTGGGCTGGCAGAGCCCCTCTCCATGTATTCTCCAGGCCTTTCATGTATCTCTCCAGTGATAATTGGACTCCTTCAGTATGGTTCAGTGCTCTAAGAGTTAATGTCCAAGAGACAGGAAGTAGAAACTGCCAGTCTGTTAAGGCCTGGGCCCGTAAAGTGGCACTTCTGTCGTCCAGGATCCTGTATTCTGTTGCAGTCACAGAGCCTGCTTAGATTCAAGAGAGGGGCAGGCATGTGAAAGATGAAAGCTCTGTCAAAGATTGGCGGCTAACTTTAAGCTGACACACTAGCCACGCTGCTGTTAACTTAGGATTTAACACAGCTACCCACTCTGATGTGAAGCCTGAATGGCAAGAGGGCAAGGGAGGGAAATCAGTGTGTGGCCAGCTTCGGCAGGGTTGTCCAGACATGGGGTAGTTGGCTGCATTGTCAGGGAGAGACCAAAGGCTTCTGGGTGGGTGGTGATGAAAGTGGCTTGGATCAGATTTCATCCTTGTGGCCCACAAAAGCAGCAGACTATGAGCTTTTACTCAAGGATGAAGGAATGGATGAATTTGTCCAGGCTGGAAGCTCAGGTTACATCTGCCCTCAGGGCACCTGGGCCAGGGAAGGGCCGCCCTGGGGGCAGATGATGTGCCAGTTGTGCTCACCAGGTGCCCATGTGCTGAGCACTCACTGAATGTGGAGACCCAGGCCAGTGTGTTAGACATGCTATTTTGTGTCATCCTCATAATAGTAACCTGTCTTAGCCTTGCATCTCTAATTAACTTGTCTTCAGCGGGCCTGGGATTTGAGTGTGACTCCAGCCTCCTCTGTAGCTCCCTCAGTGGCTCTTTCTGCAGATGCTCTCTAGGCCACCTGGAGAGCTTTTTAAGTATGCCAGTATCAGTGCCCTGCATCTGCCATTTTTAAAGTCTCTGTTGGTGAATCTGTGTGTGGTTGTGATTATGAGCCAGTGTTTGAGGATGCCCTTTTGCTAGCTGGACTTCAGTATGGGTTTTTTTTTTTTTTTTTTTAACACAGAGTCTTAACTGTGTTGCCCTCAGTAGAGTGCCATAGCATCATAGCTCACAGTAAACTCTTGGGTTTAAGCAATTCTTTTGCCTCAGCCTCCTAAGTAGCTGGGACTTAAGGCACTCACCGCAACACCCAGCTATTTTTTTGTTGTAGTTGTCATTATTGTGTGGCAGGTCTGGGCTGGGTTTAAATCAACCATTTCTGGTGTATGTGACTGGCACCCTAGCCGCTGAGCTACAGGTGCTGAGCCAGGGTATGGGGTTTTGTGTGTCCTGATCATTGTCATTCCTTCCCTGCCATAGGTCTGGTCAAGGATGCGGCCAGGCCAGCGTACTGGGTGCCTGACCACGAGATCCTGCATTGCCACAACTGTCGGAAGGAGTTCAGCATCAAGCTTTCCAAGCACCACTGCCGGGCCTGCGGACAGGGCTTCTGTGACGAGTGCTCCCATGACCGCCGGGCTGTCCCCTCTCGTGGCTGGGACCATCCTGTCCGAGTCTGCTTCAACTGCAATAAAAAGCCCGGTGATCTTTAACCCCAGCCCCCTCTCCGAGTCCTTCACAATTCCTAGGTTCTCAGGGTTAGGAACAGAAGTCTCATCGAGGTAGGCCCTCCTCCTGGTCACCTGCTGTGGTGTGTGTCCTCTCCTCTACTCCTCCTGGGGCCACTTTCCCTCAGTGGGGGGGGTGAGCCTGGCATCCAGGACCGAAGGCATTAACCCCTCAGGGCAGGGGCCGAGCAACTCATAACAAAGGGGAAGGAATCCAAATCCGTTGCATTTGTTTGATTTAACAATAGTAAGTACACGTGTGGATCTCTCCATATATACATGTGAAAGGAGCCTGGAATGTGTTGGGACTGCTGCTGGCTGCGAAGACCTAGCCTGGTCTGTCCCCAGCACAGGGATAACGGTGGCAGTGGCAGCAGGTCTTCCCCACAAACCCAGCCAGGTGCAAAGCCGCTGCGTTGCTGGTCTCCTTTCACTGCTCCTCTCCCATCTCAGAAGCCTCTCCTTCCCTTGTCCTTTCCTGTCCTGCCTCAGCTGCCTGGGAAGTGAGCTCCCAGGGGCATCTTGTTTCATACAGCCTGAAGGGAACTCTACCTGGCCTTCAGGGGTCGAGTCCCAGTTCTTAAGCCTGTGTCAGAGACCACCCAACTTAGTGTGCAGGTCACCCTAGTGGGTGGAGGGTCAGAGGTTGGGTCTTCAGCCCTGAGAAGTCAAAATGCAGATCTGTGCTGTCCCCTGTACCTGGGAGAGCAGGGAAGGCAATGGGCCCTCCTGCAGCGCTTCCTGTTCCTGGGTGCTTCCCTCTCCACTAGGCTGCACCTCGCTCCTGTGCTGAAGCACCTGCCACCTCCTACCCTTTCCATCTCCTTTCCAGCCCATGATTTGCTTCTGAGTGTCGCACTAGGATTTTTATTGCTTAAAGTGTCTTAAATCTTTGTTCCCAGACACAAACCCTCTAGCTATTGGAGGGATGATCATGAGAAACCTTCCAGGGAAACAGAGCACAGAATGGACTGTTAGTTTTTTTAAAGTATATATAAATATTTCAACAGATCATAAAGAAAAAATTCTCTTTTCAGTCCTTACAAGAGAAGTCAAATGAACTTTTATTTTCTTGTCAAGAGCTTGAACATCTATATCTATTGTGACTGGAAAGAGACTGTTGTGCTGAAATCCTGTCATCATGGTGGATTTTATCTTCAATGGCCAAAAAAATGAAGACTTAAAAGCATAGTTCTTGACTGAACTGGTGGGTGGGTTGAGCTCCAAGGAGGTGCATGGGTGGTCATTCCTGGTGTATCAGTTTGACACAATCCCTGGAGTGTGTTGGTTCTTCTCCAACCTGCTCCTTACCGCCTGCTGTGGCCCAGTGCCTGAGGCCCTACTCTAGAACTGTGTATTATCAAATTTGCCATTATAAAGGAATCTTTCCTGCTGAACGTGGACTGTGCTCTTTCCTCTAACTCCATCAGTACAGCTGCTTACCCCTTCTTTCCAATTGATGGGGAAATAGCTGGTGGCTTTGTGAACAGAAGTCAAGAGGCATATTTCTAGGTGGAAATATTTACCTGTAAACATCTGAGTTTATACTCTGACACATGAGAACTTTTATTTATTTATTTATTTTGAGACAGCGTCTTTGTTGCCATGGGTAACGTGCCATGGCATCATAGCTCACAGCAACCTCAAACTCCTGGGCTCAAGCGATCCTCATGCCTTAGCCTCCCAAGTAGCTGGGAGTACACCACCACAACGCCCAGCTATTTTTAGAGATAGGGTTGTGCTCTTGATCAGGCTGCTCTCAAACTCCTGAGCTCAAGCAATCCACCTGCCTCAGCTTCCCAGAGTGTAGGGATTACAGGTGTGAGCCATCCCACATGCTGAGAACATCTTTTAAAAAAAGCATTGCTGGCAACGCACAGTGGCTAGTGCCTGTAATCCTAGCACTCTGAGAGGCCAAGGTGGGTAGATTGCCTGAGTTCAGGAGTTCGAGACCAGCCTGAGCCAGATTGAGACCTTGTCTCTAAAAATAGCTGGGCATTGTGGCGGGCACCTGTAGTCCCAGCTACTTAGGAGGCTGAGGCAAGACAGTCTTACTATGTCCCTGTTACCCTTGGTAGAGTACAGTCTTACTATGTACTTAGGAGGCTTTAACCCAAGAGTTTGATGTTGCTGTGGGTTCTGATGCCATGGGCACTCTACCAAGGCTGACAAAGTGAGACAGCCTTTTTTTTTTTTTTTTTTTTATACAGAGCCTTGAGCTGTTGCCCTGGGTAGAATGCTGTGGCATCATAGCTCACAGCAACCTCTAACTCCTGGGTTGAAGTAAATCTCCTGCCTCCGCCTCCCAAGTGGCTGAGTCTATAGGCACCCACAACAATGCCTGGCTATTTTTTGGTTGCAGCCATCATTGTTTGGCGGGCCCCGGGCTGGTTTGGAACCCCCCAGCTCAGGTTATATGGCTGGCGCCTTAGCTGCTTGAAGCACAGGTGCCCAGCAGAGACTGTCTTAAAAAACGAAAAGGCAGGGCAGGCAGTGCCTGTGGCTCAAGGAAGTAGGGCACCAACCCCATATACTGGAGGTGGCAGGTTCAAACCTGGCCCTGGCCAAAATAAAAAGGCAGTGCCAAATACCACAAATCCATTATCATAGGAGTGGGTTTTTTTTTTTTTTTTTGAGATGGAGCCTCAAGCTACCCCCCTGGGTAGAGTGCCATGGCATCACAGCTTATAGCAACCTCCAACTCCTGGGCTCAAGGGAGTCTCCTGCCTCAGCCTCCCAAGTAGCTGGGACTACAGGCGTCCGCCACAACACCTGGCCATTTTTTGGTTGCAGCCATCATTGTTGTTTGGTGGGTCCGGGCTGGGGATTCAAACCCGCTACCTTACGTGTATGTGGCTGGCGACTTAGCCGCTTGAGCCACAGGCGCCGAGCCAGGAGTGAGTTTTAATTCTATGACAACAGACTGTTTTCCCCATCCAGCTTTTAGATGGATGGCAGCCCCAGATGGCATGTCCCAGGTTGGTACTAGGACCAAAACTCTGTAATTGTCACGATTCCTGTATTTAGGGTGATAACTGATGGTCATGGAATTTTTTCTAGGGACTGTATGGTGCTGCATATTCTCATCCATACTTGGAGCTGTTCCCAGACCTCCCTACAGTTGGGGCAGGGTTAGGTGAGAGAAACAGGACAGGCTGAGCTGCGCTGGCCTGGCTCCAAGTGGGCAACCCAGTAGGGCACTGTGCGGCTCAGTGGAAGCTGCTTCATGGATTGGCTCTGAGTTTCAATCTCGTTGCTGTCACTTCAGGGTCCCCAGGGAACTCCTTTCCTTTCCAGTAGAAGAGACAGTGTATTACGTTTTTTTTTGGAGACAGTCTTACTATGTCCCTGTTACCCTTGGTAGAGTACAGTCTTACTATGTCCCTGTTACCCTTGGTAGAGTGCCATTGGCGTCATAGCTCACAGCAACATCAAACTCTTAGGCTCAAGCCGTTCTCTTGCCTCAGCCTTTTAAGTAGCTGGGACTACAGGCATCTGCCAAAACCCTGGCTATTTTTGTTGTTGTTGTTGTCATTGTTTAGCAGGCTCAGGCCGTTTTTGGTTTTGAACCTGCCAGCCCCAGTGTATGTGGCCTGGCGCCTTAACCACTGAGCTACAGGAGCTGAGCCTGGGTATTACCCCTGATTTGTCTTTTCTAGGTTTAAATTAGATATTATGGTGACCTAGGGAAGCATTGAAAGATACTGTTTTTTTTTTTTTCCTTTGAATGTGGCACTTCATTCCTCTCCTGCTTCCTCTGTTCAACTCCTGTGTCTGTGACCAGTTTCCCCAGTCTCTCTGGCCATTGACACTGTGGTCTTTATCCCACCCCTTCCTTGCCCTGGCTTCTCGCCCCTCCTTTCTTTCCTGTCTACATCTCTTTCACCCTTATCAAGTTTTGGGGTAAGTGGGGCAGGGTGGGGATAGTAGGGGAGAAGAGGTAAAATGTCATAGCCATATGAAACCTGGTGGTTCTGTCATGCTGGAGTACCCCTCATCATGTGAATCTACCTGGCCACATGATAGTGACATTTCTAGCTTGTCACTGCTCTAGTCTTAAGTCTCTTTTCATAGGAATCAGGCAGAAAAACCTAAACCCTTCCACTAGTTGGACTAGTCGAGGAAAGGAAGTATACCAGTATCATATTAATGGGAGGTTCTTGCTGTATATTCATTTAATCCCAGCCTCAACTATTTGGAGTAAAAGCCAGCTAAATGCAGGATGAAAATGAAGTCTTTTTTTTTTCTTTGGTACAGAGTCTCACTTTTTTGCCCTCAGGAGAGTGCTGTAGCGTTATAGCTCACAGCAACCTCAAACTCTTGGACTTAAGTGATTCTCTTGCCTCAGCCTCCCAAGTAGCTGGGATTACAGGTGCCTGCCACAACACCTGGCTATTTTTTTTTTGTTGCAGTTCAGCCAGGGCCAGGTTTGAACCTGCCACCCTCGGTATATGGGGCTGGTGGCCTACCCACTGAGCCATAGGCACCACCCAGAAAATGAAGTTTTTTTTTAAAAAATATGATACATCTACATTTCAGCTTGATTAATTTTCTGAAACTGAACACCACATAACCAACCAGCACCCAGACTAAGAAGGAGAAACATGGTCACCCCCCCCAACCAGGAGAACCAATATTTAATGACCTTTTTTTTTTTTTTGAGACTATCTCACTATATTGCCCTTGGTTGAGTGCTACGGCATCACAGCTTACAGCAACCTCAAACTCTTGGGCTTAAGTGATTGTCTTGCCTCGGCCTCCCAAGTAGCTGGGACTATAGGTGCCTGCCATAATGCCTGGCTGTTTTTTGTTGCAATTGTCATTGTTGCTTAGCTGGCCCGAGCTAGGTTCAAACCCACCACCCTTGGGTTGGTGCCATATGTGGTTGGTGCCATAACCACTGTGCTACTGGTGCTGAGTCTGACTTTTTTTTTTTGAGAAAGAGTCTCACTGTCACCCTTGGTAGGGTGCCGTGGTGTCATAGCTCACAGCAACCTGAAACACTTACTTTTTTTTTTTTTGCAGTTTTTGGCAAGGGCTTGGTTTGAACCCGCCACCTCTGGCATATGGGGCCCGCACCCTATTCCTTTGAGCCACAGGCACCGCCCAACCTGAAACTCTTGGGCTCAAGTGATACTCTTTCCTCAGCCTCCCAAGTAGCTGGGACTACAGGCGCCTGCCACAACACTCAGCTATTTTGAGAGACAGGGTCTGGCTCTTGCCCACGCTGGTCTCAAACTCCTAAGCTTAGGCAATCTACCTGCCTCAGCCTCCCAGAGTGCTAGGATTACAGGCGTGAGCCACCACACCTGGTCTTTGGGAATTGGAAAAGCAAGGAAAATCAATATGTAGGTGCCTGTTACATGCTGGCACTGTGCTAGGAGCTTTATAAATAAATATATAAGATATATAAAAATACATGTATATATAAACTACATGACATATATTAAAAATATGACCCACAGATGCACCCACACATGTATGGTTAATTCTCATAGCCATAATAGAAGGTAGGCAGTAGCGTTCATACTTTACAGCCAGACATTGGCTCTGAGATTCAGAAGCCCAGAGTTACCTGGCAAACAAGATTCAAAGCCAGCCTGAGTCCAGCAGGGCCCAGGCAACTCTGAATAAGAGTCTGCACTCTGCCTTGATCAGCCTTCCACCAGTTTTCTCCCTGTAGAAGGTCTTCCTTTAGGTTTTCCTTCCTCTTCACAGCTTGTGAATTCTTTCCCATTTCCAGATTATCTTTTCCTTAGGGGGAAAGTTAAAAGATCAAGGTACCTGCTACTGTTGTGTCAGGAGGGCTTAGCTTTACATCTAATTATTTCCATTGTCTTAAGAGGTTCTGGTGGCAAAGGACAGTTAATACTTCTTTATCACTAAGGTGACAGGGAAACTGGCCTGGAGATTGAACAAGTTGGTCTAGCCTGTAACACAGGAGCTAAGTTTCTGATTGTTTAAAAAAAAATGTGATTTAATGGTAATTGCGCTACCATATTTGCATTTTCACAAAGTGAGACTCTTTCTCAAAAAAGAATCCTGCATATTTGTATTTTCATTTTCAGAACTGCCATCATTCAGGGAGAGAAAACTGAACCCACAATGGTAGCCAGCAACTCTTCTTGTCATTAATGAAATTCGTTTTAGTTACAGTACCTACTGTACTCTATTTTTCTAATTGTTAAATTGTACTTGGTTACAACTTTTTCTTGTACTTAGGAAACTGTCACAGACTTTGTGAGCAATAAAGCCCATATGGTGTGTGTATGTGGAGGAGGGGGGACTATGCGATTAGAGAATCTATAATTTGGCAATAGGCTCATATGACCAGAGCCATCTTTAAAACATCTTTGTAGACAACAGTCTGTGCTTGGTGGAGTCCTTCACTGCCACGTTTGGGTTTTTTCTTTTGGGAGACAGAGTCTCACTCTTCTGTCTCCCTGGGTAGAGTGCCATAGTGTCATCAT
>CAUYTI010008184.1:0-34738 GCA_963575145.1 Galago senegalensis
TCAATTTATAAAAGAGACTCTAACTGGCATGAGCAACTTGATCTCCCCCAGCTCCATCATAGTTGGAGATTTTAACACTCCTTTGGCAGTGTTGGATAGATCCTCCAATAAGAAGCTTAGCAAAGAAATCTTAGATTTAAATTTAACTGTTCAACTTCTGGACCTATCAGACATCTACAGAACATTTCATCCTAACAAAACTGAATACACATTTTTCTCATCAGTACATGGAACATACTCCAAAATTGATCACATCTTAGGCCACAAATCTAACCTCAGGAAATTTAAAGGACTAGAAATTATTCCATGCAACTTCTTGGACCATCATGGAATAAAAGCTGAACTCAGCAACAGCAGGAATCTGCAGACTCATACAAAAACATGGAAGCTAAATAACTTTATGGTGAATGATAGATGGGTCAGAGACAAGATCAAGAAGGAAATTACCAAATTTTTAGAACAAAATGATAATGAAGACATAAGTTATCAGAACCTCTGGGATAGCGCAAAGGGAGTCCTAAGAGGGAAATTTATAGCATTGAAAGCCTTCCTTAAAAGAAACGAAAGAGAGGAATTTAACAACTTAATGGGAAATCTCAAGCAGCTGGAAAAGGAAGAATATTCCAATCCCAAATCCAGCAGAAGAAAAGAAATAACAAAAATTAGAGCAGAATTAAGTGAGATTGAAAACAAAAGGATTATACAACAGATCAACAAATCAAAAAGCTGGTTTTTTGGAAAAATCAACAAAATCGATAAACATATAGCCAACCTAACCAAGAAAAAAAGAATAAATTCTCTAATCTCATCAATCAGAAATAGTAAAGATGAAATAACAACCGATCCTTTAGAAATTCAAAAAATCCTTAATGAATATTACAAGAAACTTTATTCTCAGAAATATGACAATCTGAAGGAAATTGACCAATATTTGGGAGCACGTCATCTCCCAAGACTTAACCAGAATGCAGTGGAAATGTTGAACAGACCTATATCAAGCGCTGAAATAGCATCAACTATACAAAATCTTCTTAAAAAAGAAAAGCCCAGGACCAGATGGCTTACACAACAGAATTCTACCAGACTTTAAAGAGAAATTAGTACCTATATTACTCAACCTTTTCCAAACATAGAGAAAGATGGAATACTACCCAACACATTCTAATCTAATTCTGAATCCAGCAACACATCAAACAAATTATACACCATGACCAAGTGAGTTTTATCCCAGGATCTCAAGGATAGTTCAATATACGTAAATCTATAAATGTAATTCATCACATAAACAAATTAAAAAACAAAGACCATATGATTCTTTCAATTGATGCAGAAAAAGCATTTGATAATATCCAGCATCACTTCATGATCAGAACACTGAAGAAAATTGGTACAGAAGAGACATTTCTTAAACTGATAGAGGCTATCTATAGAAAACCCACAGGCAATATTGTATTGAATGAAGTTAAGTTGAAATCATTTCCACTCAGATCAGGAACCAGGCAAGGTTGCACATTTCCTCCATTGCTCTTTAACACTGTAATGGATGTTTTAGCTATCACAATCAGGGAAGAAAAAGCAATTAAGGGTATCCATATAGGGTCAGAAGAGATTAAACTTTCACTCTTCAAAGATGATATGATTGTATATCTGAAAGACACCAGGGATTCTACTACTAAACTCTTAGAAGTAATCAAGGATACAGTAGCACCTCAGGTTACAAAATCAACACTCATAAATCAGTAGCCTTTATATACACCAACAACAGCCAAGCCGAAATAAGAGTCAAGGACTCTATCCTATTCACAGGAGTGCCAAAGAAGATGAAATATTTGGGAGTTTACCTAACAAAGGATGGGAAAGATCTCTATAAAGAGAACTATGAAACTCTAAGGAAAGAAATAGCTGAAAATGTTAACAAATGGAAAAACATACCATGCTCATGGCTGGAAGAATCAACATTGTTAAAATGTTCATACTACCCAAAGCAATATATAATTTTCATGCAATCCCCATTAAAGCTCCACCCTCATATTTTAAAGATCTTGAAAAAATAATACTTCATTTTATATGGAATCAGAAAAAATCTCAAACAGCGAAGACATTACTCAGGAATAAAAGCAAAGCAGGAGGAATCACCCTACCAGACCTCAGATTATACTATAAATCCATAGTGATCAAAACAGCATGGTACTGGCACAAAAACAGAGAGGTAGATGTATGGAACAGAATAGAGAGACAACAGATGAATCCAGCTACCTACCATTATCTAATCTTTGACAAGCCAATTAACAATATTGATTGGGGAAAAGATTCCCCATTTAACAAATGGTGCTGGGCTAACTGGAAGGCATCCTATAGAAGACTGAAATTAGACCTACACCTTTCACCATTAACTAAGATAGACTCTAACTGGATTAAAGATTTAAACTTAAGACATGAAACTATGAAAATATTAGAAGAAAGTGTAGGGAAAACACTTGAAGAAATCGGCTTGGGTGAAAAATTTATGAGGAGGATCCCTCGGGCAATTGAAGCAATGTCAAAATTACACATTTGGGACCTGGTCAAACTAAAAAGTTTCTGCACAGCCAAGAACACAGTAAATAAAGTGAGTAGACAGACCTCAGAATGGGAGAAGATATTTGCTGGTTATGTCTCTGAAAAAGGTTTAATAACCAGAATCCACAGAGAACTCAAATGTATTAGCAAGAAAAAAAAAGTGATTCCATCTCAGGGTGGGCAAGGGCTTTGAATAGAAATTTCTCTAAAGAAGACAGGTGCATGGCCTACAGATATATGAAAAAAATATCTCCATCCTTAATCAACACTTTAAGTGTTGTCTATGGCCCCAGGCTGAGCCTGGATAGAGCTAATAGTGTTCAGCTGTGGGCCACGTGGAGCCATTATGGGAGAACTGCTCTGGCAAACTCTGCCCTCAGCGTTGCAGAGCAAGGATCAGGTGGGAGACTTTGGGTGAGTAATCTAGTGACTGAGCAGCCTAAAGGCGGATACTGAGACACCTTACAGCCTTAGGCCTCAGGGAGATAGAGTGAGACTGGTTTTGACACACTGGGTAAGCAGGCAGCCACTTCAGAAGTGATCCCAATGACAAGTACTTTCCTGGGAAAGCCTCTGCTTAGCCAAGATCAACAGTTTAAAGTGCCTTTTAAGTGGGCTGAGAAGAGATTTAGGCTCTCCACCCTGTGGTGTTTGAGAAATCAGCGGAGGCCTCCAGTCTCCAGCTCTTAAAGCTGCATCAGCATTGTGATTAACATCTCATGCCCCAGAAGATCACCTGTGGACGAGGTGTTTGTTTGTTTGTTTTTTTTAATTTCAACATTTCTCTCCAGATTTTTTTGTCTTTTTTCTTTCTTTTTTATCTTCATTTTCCTACTTTAAAAACAATTTTCCATAGTTACCTTCTATAAAAATTAGAACTTCATTTTTGCTAGAGTTTCTACCTTTATTATTTGTTTTTTCCCCCAATTTTAGCCCATAAAATTTTCAGTTTCCTTGTTTTGATTTGATTATATAGCATTTCTGTCTTTCCTCTATACTTGGTGGAGTGTAGTACTGTGTCTGACAGGCGGGAAAAGAGCTGCTGACCTCAAGGGAACCACCCAACCAGGCACTGCCAGAGGTTGGGGGTTTTTTCAAGTTGGGTCAAAGTGCCCTAATGTATACTTATATTGCTCCTGTCTCCCTCTTTCTGTGCCTCCCTTCTTTGTGTCATTATTCTCTTTTATTCACCTCCTCTCCTTTCTCTTATCTTTTATTTTGTTCAAATTTTTTTTCCCTTCTTGCTCTTCAATCTTCTCATCCTTCTGGTCCTATACCAAAAGGACTCATCAAAACCCTAAGCCAGAGTCATGGCAATTTAAGGAGCAAAAGAAAGTGAAAGGAAAATCAGGGCAAGGAAAAATAGAAAAGAAAACACTGATGAGGAAGAATCAGCAGAAAAATCCTGGCAAAATGAAAAATCAGTCCAGAGCAACCCCCACCCAAGGGACTATGAGGTAGCTACTTCAGAGGTTTCCACCTATAAAGAAATGTTAGAAATGACAGGAAGGGAATTTAGAATATAGATGATGAAAACAATGAAGGAAATAATGGAAACAATGAAGGAAACTGCTAATAAAGTGGAAAATAACCAAAAGGGAATCCAAAAACAGAATCAAATAAGAGATGAATGATATGAAGAATATAGAAAGGATATAGCAGAGGTGAAGGAATTGAAGCAGTCAATTAGGTAACTACAAGGTGCAATAGAAACTATCAACATTAGACTAGACCATGCAGAAGAAAGATCTCAGAGATAGAGGACAAAGCTCTTGAGATAACTCAGATAGTTAAAGGGGCAGAATAAAAAGATACAGAAAGCAGAATATTATCAGACAGAATTATGGGACTTTATGAAGTGGTCTAACACACGAGTTATAGGTATCCCAGAAAGGGAAGAATGTCCCAGAGGAATGGAAGTTATAGTAGAGAATATTATAAATGAAAATTTCCCAAATATCACCAAAGATTCTGACACACTCCTTTCAGAGTGACCCCATGTTGCCTTAAATATAACAGAGCTTCTCAAAGACACATTGTGATGAACCTGTCCAAAGTCAAGACAAAAGAAAAGATTCTTCAAGCTACCAGGAGTAAGCACTAGTTGATCTACAGGGGCAAATCCATCAGGGTGACTGTAGACTTCTCTAATGAAACTTTCAAAGCCAGAAGATAATTATCATCTAACTTTAATCTACTTAAACAGAACAAATTCCAGCCCTGAATTCTATATCCTGCTATGCTAAGCTTTAAAACTGATAGAAAAATTAAATCATTTACTGATATACAAACATTGAGGAAATTTGCCACAACAAGATCAGCTCTACAGGAAATACTTCAACCTGTTCTACACACTGACCATCATACTGAATCAACAGCAAAGTAAGAACTCAGAAATTAAAGGACAGAGCATAACTTCCACAATGTTGCAAAAAATAAAACTAAGCAATGAACTCTCACAAAATAAAATGAATAGAACACTACCAAACTTATCAATTATCTCAATAAATGTTAATTCTTTGAATTCCCCACTGAAGAGGCATAGATTGGCTTGCCTGGATTGAAAAACACAAGCCATCCATTTGCTGTCTGCAGGAAACACACCTAGCTTCAAAAGACAAATTAAAACTCTGAGTTAAGGGTTGGAAGACAATTTTTCAGGCAAACCGAATTCATAGGAAAAGAGAAGTTGCAATCTTATTTTCAGTTACATGTGGACTTAAAACAACTAACGTCAAAAAAGACAAAGTTGGTCACTTTATATTGGTCAAGGGAAAAATACAACAAGAAGACATTTCAATTCTAAATATTTATGCACCCAACTTAAATGCTCCCAGATTCTTCAAACAGACCTTACCCAGTCAGAGCAATATGATACCCTACAACACCATAATAACAAGGGAGTTTAACACTCCTCTTACAGAGCTGGACAGATTCTCTAAAGAGAAATTAAACAAAGGTACAAGGGATTTAATTGAGACCCTAGAACAACTGTGCTTGACAGAAACATATAGAGCACTCTATCCCAAAGATAAAGAATATACATTCTCCAAAATTAATCATATCAGCTCGGCGCCTGTGGCTCAATCGGCTAAGGCTCCAGCCACATACACCTGAGGTGGCAGGTTCAAATCCCCAGCCTGGGCCTGCCAAACAACAATGATGGCTGCAACCAAAAAATGGCCAGCGCTGTGGCGGGTGCCTGTAGTCCCAGCTACTTGGGAGGCTGAGGCAGGAGACTCGCTTGAGCCCAGGAGTTGGAGGTTGCTTTGAGCTGTGAGGCCATGGCACTCTACCCAGGGGAATAGCTTGAGGCTCTGTCTCAAAAAAAAAAAAAATTGATTATATCCTAGGATACAAAACAAACCTTAACAGAATCAAAAGAATTGATATTTTACCTTGGTTCTTCTCAGACTGCAAGGCATAGGTGGAACCAAACTCCAATAAAAACGTTCAACCCCACACTAAGGCAGAAATTAAACAGCTTTATGCTGAATGATAGTTGGGTGCAGGAAGAAATAAAACAGGAAATCATTAACTTCCTTGAACATAACAACAATGAAGACACAATTACCAAAACCTGTGTGATACTACAAAAGCAGTTCTGAGAGGAAAATTTATTGTCTTAGATGCCTATATTCAAAAGCCAGAAACAGAGCTCATCAACAAACTCACAAGCCATCTTATGGAATTGGAAAAAGAAGAACAATCTAAGCCTAAACCCAGCAGAAGAAAAGAAATATCCAAAATTAAATCAGAGATCAATGAAATTGAGAGCAAAAGAATCATTCAGTAAATTAATGAAACAAGGAGTTTTTTAAAAAAAAATAAATAAAATAGATAAACATTGGCTAGACTAACTAGAAATAGAAAAGTAAAATCTCTAGTAACCTCTCAATAAGAAATAATAAAGGGGAAATAACAACTGATGCCACAGAAATACAAGAGATGATCTCTGATACTACCAGAATCTCTATGCCCAGAAATTTAACAATGTGAAGGAAATGGATCAATTTTTGAAATCACACCCTCTCCCTAGACTTAGCCAGGAAGAAACAGAGCTCCTGAACAGACCAATTTCAAGCACTAAGATCAAAGAAACAATAAGAAAAATCTTCCAACAAATAAATGCCCTGATTTGCATGGCTTCACACCAGAATCCTATCAAACCTTCAAAGAAGAGCTTATTCACATACTGCAGAAATTATTCCAAAAAACTGAAGAGGAAGAAATCTTCCCCAACAGGTTTTATGAAGCAAACATCACCCTGATACCAAACCCAGGACAAGACCCAATTAAAAAGGAGAACATCAAACCCATTTCAATAATGGATAGAAATGCAAAAATTCTCAACAAAATTCTAGCAAATAGATTAAAGCTTATCATCAAAAAAGTCATACATCATGATCAAGTAGGTTTCATCCCAGGGATGCAAGGCTGGTTTAGCATAAGCAAGTCCACAAATGTTATTCAACATATCAACAGAAGCAAAAACAAAGACCATATGATCCTTTCAATAGATGCAGAAAAAGCATTTAATTAAATCTTTCTAATTAGAACACTGAGGAGTATAGGCATAGGTGGCACATTTCTTAAACTGATTGAAGCCATCTATGACAAGCCCACAGCTAACATTTTACTTAATGGAATAAAACGGAAGGTTTTCCTCTTAGAACTGGAACCAGACATGGTTGTCTTCTGTCACCATTACTATTCAACATAGTGCTGGAAGTTCTAGCCAATACAATTAGGCAAAACAAGAAACTACAGGGACAAATGGGAGCAGAGGAGGTCAAAATATCCTTCTTTGCTAATGATATGATCTTATACTTTGAGAACCCCAAAGGCTCAACCACAAGACTCCTGGAAGTCATCAAAAACTACAATGTCTCAGGATATAAAATCAATGTCCACAAGTCAGTAGCCTTTGTATCCACCAACGACAGCCAAAATGAGAGGTTAATTAAGGCCACAACCACTTTCACCATAGCTTCAAAGAAAATGAAATACCTAGGAATATACCTAACAAAAGAGTTGAAGGACCTCTATAAAGAAACTTATGGAACCCTAAGAAAGGAAATAGCAGAGGATATCAACAAATGGAAGAACAAGCCATGCTCATGGCTGGAAAGAATCAACATTGTTAAAATGTCTATACTTCTCAAAGCAATCGACAGATTCAATGCCATTCTTATTAAAATACCAACATTGTACTTTCAAGACTTGGAAAATATGGTTCTTAGTTTTATATGGAACCATAAGAAACCCCATATAGCTAAGGTAGTTCTTAGTAAGAAAAACAAAGCCAGGGGCATCAGCATACCAGATTTTAGACTGTACAACAAAACCATAGTGGTCAAGACAGTGTGGCACTGGCACTAAAATAGAGACATACACATTTGGAATCAAATAGAAAACCAGGAAATGAAACTAACATTTTACAACCACCTCATTTTTGATAAACCAAGCAAGAACATATACTGGGGGAAAGGCTCCCTATTCAATAAATTGTGCTTGAAGAACTGGATATCCACATGTAAAAGACTGAAACTGGACACACTCCTTTCTCCACTTACAAAAATTGATTCAAAATGGATAAAGGACTTAAATTTAAGGCATGACATGATAAAAATCCTCAAAGAAAGCATAGTAAAAACCCCAGACGATATCGGCCTGGAGAAAGACTTCATGAAGAAGATGGCAATAGCAATTGCATCAATAACAAAAATAAATAAATGGGAATTAATGAAACTGAAAAGCTTCTATACAGCTAAGGAGACAACAACCAAAGCAAATAGGCAACCTACACAATGGGAAAGGATACTTGAATATTTTGAATCAGACAAAAGCTTGATGACTAGGATCTCTAGAAAATAAAAATTAATCCACATGAAAAAAGCCAACAATCCCATATATCAATGAGCAAGAGACATGAATAGAACCTTCTCTAAAGAAGACAGATGAATGGCTAACAAACATATGAAAAAATGCTCATCATCCCTAATTATTAGAAAAATGCAAATCAAAACCACCCTGAGATACCATCTAACTCCAGTGAGAATGGCCAACATCACAAAATCTCAAAACTGAAGATGCTGGAGTGGTTGTGGAAAGAAGGGAACACTTTTACACTGCTGGTGGGACTGCAAACTAATACAATCTTTTTGGAAGTAAGTATGTAGAAACCTCAAAGAACTCAAGCTAGACCTTCCATTTGATCCTGCCATCTCATTTCTGGACATCTAACCAGAAGGAAAAAAATTCTTTTATCATAAGACACTTGCACTGGACTGTTTATTGAAGCTCAATTTACAATTGCCAAAATTTGGAAGCAGCCTAAATGCCCACCAACACAGGAATGAGTTCACAAGCTCTGGTATATGTACACCATGGAATGCTATTCAACCATTTTAAAAAATGGAGACTTTACAACCTTTTTATTACCCTGGATGGCAGTGGAACACATTATTCTTAGTAAAGCATCACAAGAATGAAGAAGCATGAATCCTATGTACTCAATTTTGATATGAGGACAATTAATGACAAAGTGGGGTGGGTGAAGGGGAGAGCAGAGAGAAAAAAGGAAGGAGGAGTGGGGGAAAGGAAGAGCAGAGAGAGGGAAGGAAGGAGGGGGTGGCGTCTTGGTTTATGCCACACCTTTGGGGGGCAAGACACAATTGTAAGAGGGATTTTACCTAACAAATGCTATCAGTAAAACCTGGAAAAAAAATAAATTAATGGTATTAAACAAGGCAGAACATAGATTGGCATTTTAGAAAGATCAGTCTGGCTACTGAAAGGGGTATATCTTGCAGAGAAGGACAATTATTTGGAGGTTTTTATAATACCTTAGCCTATAGCTAATCATGGATTAGGGACTTAACAATAGAAATGAAAACAAGTGGATGGATTTGAATGATAACAGAAGATTGAATCATTTAACTTTGTAATCAACTAGATATGGAAAGTAAAAGAGAAAGGCGTATTCTGGATGACTCCCAGTTTTCTGGCATGGGCAACATAAGGGATGATGATGTCATTAACTGAAAATAGGGATCACAGGAGGAGAGATAGTTTTTGAAAATTTGGCTAGATAAGGGAGATGATGAGCTTGGCCTTGGAAACATTGAGCTACAAGTTCCTGGATGAATCAAGCAGAAGTTTCAAGTAGGCAATAGAGTATATTGGTAAGAGACTCAAGAGAGGAATCTATAGGTATAGATTCAGAAGTCATCAGCCTATAGATATAACCAGCATGGTTATCAGCAGATGTGATCTCCCAGGGAGGTCATGTGGCATGAGGAGAAAAGATTACAATAAGGCTCTAAGAAATCCCCACATTTAAAGGCTTGGTAAAGGATAAGAGACTCACAAAAGAGCATGAGAGGGGCTGGTACAGTGTGGTAGGAAAAAAAAAATCCAGAAAATGTGGCTTTGTGAAACCAAAGTTTCTTTTCTGAAAAAGGGACATGACTAAAATTGCCATCTCTTATTATGGTCAAAGATAATTGAAATCTCGAAATGCTCAAGGCATGAAATGGCAAAGAGGTCATAGGAGTGCACTTTTTAGTGAGTGCGCTTTTGGTGATGTGGTAGGGTGCTGGGAGTTGAAGCCAGGGTGTGTGGATTAAGGAATGAGTTGGGGGAAGGTGAAGATATGTCGAAATGGAGACAATAAATGTGGACAGTTATCACAAACATTTGGCTCTAAGACTGAGTGGAAAAGATGCATGTTCACAGGATAGACATAAGTAAATACAGTTATATACTCTTTTGAATTAAGTGCAGTGATAGAGGTATGTACACATAGCAATAATCCATACTCCCTATCATTGCTAATGTAATGATAATTTTTAGCTTTTCCCGGTCTTAAAAACTTGAAACTTTGAAATTAATGGCATTTTCTGAAATAATGGGACTTTAATAATTACAAATTAATTTAAATTATAATTTATTTTATAAAACAATTAAAAATTATATAGTGTTTAAATGTTTTTTTTCATAGCTGAAAAAGTCCCACATACTTATTCTCCTTTTCTACTTAAAAAAATGCATTTATTACCATTCAACAAACTATAATATATTATCTATTTTGTTAGATGTCTTTCTCACTATTGGAAAGTAAACACTATGGAGATAAGGATCTTTGTTGTTTTTATTTATGTCTGCATCCCTAGCATCTAGAATTATACATGTGATAGTATTCAATCAATATCTATTAAGTAAATGAATTAATTCATTATCCCTCTGTTAAAACTAATAATTATTTTTAATTTCCAATTTTCTTTTTAGTTTTCATTTCCTTAGCAAATTTTTACACAGCAACAATAAAATGTATATACTCATTTGTATTCTGCTCTTTTCATTTAATATTGTATCCAGTTTTTTAAAAACTTTCTCCAAATTTTAATCATCCATAATTGTATAATTAGTTTAACTGTTGTTTTTATGTGCAACAATTTACTGTATCATATCCCTATTTCTGAGAATATAGATTTTTCCACATTTTTTTCTAAAGAAAAATACTGCTATTTATTTTACAGTATGTACAGCACTATAGATACTGTTATTATATAAATTTTATGTTTATTAAATTATTTTTTAGAATTGGCTTCTAAAAGATAGACTTAAGGTTAATATCTATAAGTTCTTGCTATATTTGTTCTCAAAAATTATCGTACCAATTTAAAATGCTACTATTGGTGATACTGCAATCTGGACAGAAGGAAGAATTGGCATTGAAAAATGGTTAATTTAGGAGCTATAAAATAGACCATGTGGTTATTTTGTTTTCATTTAAGCATTGTATCTTAAGAATACTGGCATTAACGTAAAGTTGCAAAATAAAAGTTTCAAAAATAAATATTTATGCATTGAAAAAATTTTTTTTAAATATTTATACATTGAAAAGGAAAGGTAAAACATTACAGACTTGTGTTTCTGGGACAAGATGGATTAAGTGCTTTTCTCCTTATTTCTAGTACAGCTAAAAAACAGATACATGATTTCTGAAACAGAGGAAACTCTGAAAGGTGGAAAGTAAAGGCTGACTAGGTTCCCGAGGACCTGAAAATTATATACAGCAAGTTCCCTGGATTACTGTTTTTGCTTCATATATGCCAGAATATTTGCTAGAAAAACTGATGACCTGAAAGTGCCAATAGATACATACAAAAAAAAAAAAAAAAGCTTCTCAAAACCTTTTCTTATTAAACAAAGGTCCAGGAAAGGGGTAGTCTCACAAGATAGATTATTGTAAGACAGTGATCACCTACTCTAGCCAAACACCAAGGAAAATAACTACATCAACATCAACCTTTCTACCTTTACAAACAATGGGTAAGTGGGAAATCTAGACTTCCCTCTTCCCTCAACCCCTACTAGGTGATATCAAAGAAAGGTAGAAAATGGGCTTTAATTCCTGCAGAGTGGTAAGAATTTACAACATGGAGAGTCTTAACTTCCACCATTTAGTCAAGGAAGAGCTCTTCAGCAGTGCACAGAAGATAGAGGAGACAATAAATTAACTCAAAGAAGAAATAATATGTTCCCCAATGTAAACAATAGATAAAATGATAGACTGATAGGAAAAATGAACAGAGCCTCAGAGGCCTTTTTGCCTTCCCACATATAATTGTATTAAATATTTCCTCTTTGGGAAAGGAAGCTCCTTTTGTTATATGGGACTGTAACAAAATACTATAATATTCATGTTACTGGAGTTCCAGAAAAAGAAGAGAAAGAGGGTGGGATTGAAAAAAAAAATCAAAATGGCTGAAATCTTCCCAAATTTGGCAAAAGACATAAACTTACAGATTTGAGAAACTCAAGAAGAAAAAAATCTAGGGAAATCCATGCCCAAAAACATATCAATTAAACTTATAAAAGCTCAGGACAAAGAACAAATCTTAAACATAGTGAGAGAGATATGACACTTTATTCATAGGGGAAAAAAATTGAATGTAGCAGATGTCACATAAGAAGCAAATTATGGGGCCAGGGAAAAATGGCAAAGTATTTTAAAATGCTGAAAGAAAAAAACTGTCAGCTCATAATCTTATATCCAGCAAAATTATCTTTCTGGAAAGAAGGAGAAACCAAGACATTCTAAAGACATTTTAGGCTAAACAAACAAACAAACAAAACCAAACACTGTTGCCAGCGCTCCAGTCTACAACAATACCAAAAGGAAGTTCTTGAAATACAAAGTAGGTGATACAAGTATCCTTGCACTGTCTTAGAAACAACAACAAAAATTATAAATACATAATAGAATTTTCTCTTTCTCTGTGTATTCCAAATATGTCTAATGTTGAAGCAAAAATTGCAACACTTTTGTTATTCTTGATATACATATAAAGAGGAAATATTTAATACAATTATATGTGGGAAGGTAAAAACACTTAAAATGAGGTAAGGTTACTATGTCTCACTCAAACTAGTGTCCCTATCAGTAGACCATGATAAGTTTTGCATGTATAAGCCTCACTCAAACTAGTGTCAATATCAGTAGACTGTGATAAGTTTTGCATGTATAAGCGTGAGGGAGAGATGGATAGGTAGGTCATGGTTAAAGGGTGGCCTCTTGGAGATCTTTGTGGTAATGAGATAATTATGTATCTTCATGGTGGTATTGTTTTCATTTGATAAAATGGCATAGACTATACACACACATTGTACCAGTGTAAGTTTTCTAGTTTCTTGGTTTTTTTTTATTGAATGGTAACTATGTACATTAATGCACTTCTGGGGTACAGTGTGGGGTTTTCACATGCAATCTGAAATACTTCCATCAAACTGGTCAACACAGCCTTCATGTCATTTTCTCAGTTAATTTTCTAGTTTTGGTACTATACTATAGTAATGAAAGATACAGCCTTTGGGGAAATCTTAGAGGAACTGAGTAAGCAGTGTACAAGAATCCTGTGTACTATTTTTGTAAATTTATAAGATCCATAATTATCTCAAAATAAAAGCTAAAAAAAATCCACATTACTTCTCTAAACCATCCCTTTCCCCCCAAATGGCTCCCAAACTGTAAGGATATTTTATTTTATTTTATTTTATTTTATGGCAAGTATAAAACAAAGTTTATTGAGGAAGATAAGTTTAAAGAGTAAGAAAGTTTACAGAGCAGGATACACTCACCAGAGACAGCAAATGGGCCTTCCTTGCCAGGGCAAGTAGGCAAAGAGGCTGTAAGAATGTTTTAAAGAATGTCAAAAAGTGAAAAAGGATCTAATGTTTCCCGGAGACTGAAAGAGGTGAAGAGAGAAATGGGCAGGGGCCTTTTAAAGCCATGGGTATAACAAAAGAAAAACTTTTATTGCTCTTACTGAAAAATCATTCCAAATGGAAAATGTGACCTAGTAAAAGAGCCATGTTAAACTAGAAATAGGGCAGGAAAGTGGGAGTTATATAACCTTGAGTATATATTCTGTCTCTGGATCTTCTACTAGCTCATGGAATGACCTAAGAGTAAGCAACTTAACCTCCCTGTGCCACCATTTCTTCTCACAGAGCACATCAAGGTTGTTCACCCCAGATGATTTTTTCACAGGGCTGCCTGGAGAATTCTTGTACAGGGCAAGAAAGAAACCCAGAAAAGAGGAAAGGGGTGAGTATTGTCAGGAGACAGTTGCCTTGGTGCCTCTCAGGTGGCACTGGCTTGTCTGCTTTGTTCAAATTCCCCATGGAGGAGGGGGGCTCACATGACAATACTTGGCCCTGTGGTCCAATGTTCTGCTCATGTGTGACTCTCTTGTGTCAGAAATCATTTAGGGAAATCATTTAGGTGCTGGAAATCATTTAGGTGCTGGACTTTCTACCCCTCCAAGAGAAAGAGTCTTGCTGACCTATCTGAGACAGCATGCTTGATTGCAGCCTGATCCAACCTTATAATCTGGCAGGTGCCAACTAAGCAGTTCTGCTAGTGAACCCTGGTCTCCAAGACTGAAGAAAGGCTTAGTCTTTGAGTTCAGGCTGCCTAAAGTCACTTAAGACTTTAGTGAGCTTAATTATCATAGAAGATTTGGAAAAGACAAACTCCTTCCTGAAGGATACCCCTTTTCTTCCAGATCCCTCTTTCTGGAGCCAACTTCTAAAGCCAAGTTCCACCACTACTTGTTGGATGGCTGAGCAATTCATGTAACTTTTCTGAGCCTTTGTTTCCTCAGATATCAAATGGAGCTAGTAATATCCATCTTACAATGTTTTGTGATAACTAAAACTATCTGGTCCTCCCTTAAATATTATAAGAACTACTGTTCAATTTTCTCGTTCATCATAGATACCCTACATTGTCTCTAGAACTTAATGCCTAGCCCTGAAAGATTGCTTTGTTTTCAGGTATGTTTTTTCCAACCCATTCCAGAAATCTTTAATTTGATAAAAGAATTTAATAGGGCTATTTTGATCGTAAGAATAATACTTACTGCTCTTTAGTTAATGAAATGTATAAGAGACACAATAAAATTATTTAATGTGAAGCCAGACATACTTTAATATTAGGGATTTGGGAGGGGGAAGCAAAAACCTAAGCTCAGAAATAGCACATCTTAAAACCCCAGTCATTTAAAGAAGACATAAATGAAATAGAAGGGATTATCTCCCACTCACTCTAGAGAGAAGAAAAGGAACAATTAAAATGAATATATTAGGGAGAATATTATTTTTATTTCAATATTTCCTTTATATTTTCTTCAATTACATGCTGAAGAGAGTTCTTTAGTGTAACTGAAACCCCAAGGTAGAATTTTAAAAAGGTAAATTATGGAAGATAAAGGCAGCTCTCTTTTGCTGGGTGGAGGTTGGGTTTTCCTGACAAAAACAAAGATGAGACATTAAGTGTGTGGGGGGAGAAGATATATAGTTCTGAGTGAATAAACAGTGATAGAATCTCTGGAGACTCTACCTTTTGTCGAACTTTTCTTTCCAAACTGGATGGTATAGAAAGGTTCTTTATACACTGCTTCTTCAGAGGGCATGTGGGTGTGTGGCAAGAAAGATGAGGAAGGGGAGATGAAAGTAGCATCTTTCAAATTCTTTCTAAATATCACAAAGAGATATTTGAAGAGACCTTAATGATCACCTACCCTTAACTCTCACTGAACTAATGTTAACAAGGAAGCTCAGAGAGGAGAAATGATTTGTCAGAGATACAGAGCAAGGTGGACAGAACCATCTGTGGAACTGGGGTCTCTTGTCAGGCCAGAGCCATATTCTTAAACTGAGGAGCTACATGGGTTTCTTCAGTCCTGGGCTGAAAGAGATCTGAAGAAAGACAGACCCATCTATGCAAAAAGGTTCTACTGGGTATGATTATGGCTCCAGACAAGTTGCTTAGTGTCTCTATGCCTCAATTTCTGTGTCTATAACATATGATTATGCCTAGCTTTTAGTTTAGTTAGATAAATATAGATAAGTTTAGTATAGTTAGATTAAGTGAGGCAGGTGAGTGAGTCACCCAATCTATCAACTGACCCCCCCTTTCCTCCGGCTTTAGTTTTGACTTCACCCTTCTCACCATACCAGGCTTATATAATTTTTCAGAGTTCCTTAGCTTTTCCCCAGCCCTTTTCTTCCACAGCTTAGAGCAAGCCCCAGCCAATGCCAAGACACTCCTTACTGCAGAGCTGGTCACTCATTTGTCCCATTCTGTATGTTTGTATCCCCATTACAGCCCACGCAGTCCTCAAAGATTAAACCCAAACACTGACAAGTTCTTTTTAAACTGATCAAAGAACCCAGATACTTGTTTTGAACAGAGAAATTTTATAGATTACTTGATTCCCACTGCCCATGTCATCCACTGTGCTTTCCAGGGCTATTTCTGGAATTGAACATTTGCTGAGAAATAGTGGCTGAACCCATGTAGTTCTTACCATGCTTGCTCCCAGTTGTCTTTTTACAAAGGACCATGTGCAAGTAGGTTTTCTAGACCAGGCAGGCAACTTTTCATAAGCAGCTTATATCAGTTCTTTCTTGATATCCTTTTTTAATGTTCTCCCTTCAAAATTTCTTTCCTGTGTTTAGTAAAGAGCTACTGAAGACAACAACTTTTGCTAGAGGTAGACATTGAATAAATCATATGTCTGTGATTTACAGTCTAAAGGGAATCTATAATACACCTGGGTTAGTGGCATGCGCAGGATACTAAGGAAAGCAAAGAAGAGGGTGTGCAAACAATTCCGCAGGTGGTTAGGGAAAACTCCTTTAAAAAGTGGCATTTGAATTGAGTCTTCAAGAAGGAGCTGAATTTATGAGCTTAGGAAGCTGGGGAAATGGACGTTGGGGCAAAGGGAAGAGTATTGTAGTGTTGCAGTAGCATGAGAAAGCATGGTGTGTTTGGAAAATAATGAACAATGTGGGCTGGCTGTGTGCTAGGAATGCAGAAGACAAGCAAACCTTGGGTCCTGTGCTAGATGATGAGGGTAGAAATTAAGTAAGGAAAAGATTGTTAACTGTAAGATTCTTGAGGTGAAGACAATTTTTTTTATATCCTCAGAGCCAGAAAAAGTAGATGCCCTGTGAATGTTATTGAACTGATCTGAGCCACCATCATCTTTCCTCTAAATTACTGCAATGACCTAACTGCACCTCCCACCCTGACTTTACCCTGTATCCTTTCTGTTTTCTACACTGGAGTGATCCTTTTAAAATACATGTAAGATAATTGCACACCTCTACTTACCACATTTCCTGTTTATTTCCCTCTTGCTCTCAGTGATCCAGCTCCACTGGCTTCTGCTGTTCCTCAGACTTGCCTTAGGGCCTTCGTACTGGTATTCCTTTCTGGAAAGCTCTTACATCAGATTATCCACATAGCCAATCCCTTCATTTCCTTTGACTTTGCTCAGATTTCTCTTCAATGGCATCTCCCCAGTCATTCTACTGAAAACTTCAAAGCACCCCACCCCAGCACTGTTGCCCCCTTTTACTCTGCTCTACTTATTAGTTCATAGTCTTTATCATATTAAAATAGACATATATAATTTACTTGTAAAAACTATTTGTTGTTCATTGCCTGCCTCCTCCTAACATGTAAGTTTCATGATGGATCTTTGCTTTGTTTATTGATGTATCTCAGGTACCTAGAATAGTACTTGGCACATAATGGATATTCACTCATTATTTATTGTATGACTTTAATAAATATTCACTGAACACCTTCCCTGGGCTAGACATTTTTTTATACAAGTGATTATTAACAACATATTTCCCTCATGCTTATACACTTTTCAAGCTATATTACATTTCTGATATAGTTTTCTTTGTTCTAATACAAGATGTTAAGTGCCACTTGTCTGAGATAATGCCATGGATATCATGGGAGAAAGATCTTTCTATTTGAATTAGGGGCTTCTCTTGTTCTTCTTGTGTGTTAGAGTCGTAGGATAAGAGGAAGGAATAAGGACTAGTCAGTTTACAAAAGCACACATTGCAAAAGACATGAGGCTCTTGATAAGGAGCTCCGGGCTCCTGCTGCCAGCATAGTAAAGGTATGTTTGGTTATCACCTTAGGCATTAGGTTTCAACATACAAATTCTGGAGGCAATATGGGCATTCATACCATAGTAATAATACTTATCAAATTTTGTAATTATGCTTTTATGGTTATTTGCTTTTATGGTTATTCAAATAATATTTATCATCTGTATTAGATTAGCAATTTTAAAAGTACAGTATCTCTTTTTTTCTCACCATTTTACCCTCTGCATCAATAACAGTGCTGATAAAGAACAGGCATTCAATAACATGTAGTTAGAATGACAAACCCATATTCTCTTTGCTATCCCTATGGCCACACTCTTAGTTCAAACCCTTATCATTTTTCATATGCCCTAGGATTCTAGGCATGAGCCACCACTCCTGGCTTGTTACCTTCTCGAAATTATTAATAATCTTTGAACAAGAAGCATACATTTTCATTTTTCACTGGTCCTCATAAAGTTTGTGGCCATTCTTGCAGGAAGTCTATTCAGAGGCAAAAAAGAGCATCATAAAACAATAAAACACAATACCTGAAGAGGAGCTAAAATTAAAGAATGGCTGCTTTATATAAACTTTCACACCTGGCAGAAGTTTTCACATAAATGTACATGTATGGGAAATCTTAGAATATCCAGCAAAGCAAGGGGGAGATATCATTACTATTATTTGCACCAATAAATCCTCTTCCTCCCGTTATACCACCATGCCCTTCTTACCCCTCCACCAGATACTCCCCTCTTCAATGTTTGCCTTTCTTTCTCTATCTTGATATTTCCAGGTGCCCAACTCTCTATCTGTAGGTACCCAACTCTCTAATTCCAGACATTAAGGCTCTAGTATTAAAACCCTCTCAGAATCTCCCTAATACCTTATACAATTTTATCTTTAATTTTCAATTTTATCTTACATTTTTAATTTTGTTTTGTTTTGTTCTGTGCCTTAAGTTCTCAGAGCTCTAGTCTGAACTAATTAAGTTCAAAAACCAATATCTAACACATTAAAGACCATTAGCAGCCAAATGTGACTACTAGATCCTGTCAAAAGGCTCTCCACATGGGTGTGGGATGTTCAGTGTTATAGATTTCTTAGGCTTCTCAATGTCTGTGGAGTTCAACTACACTTGCCTGGGGATATGGGTCTTTTTTCAGACCAAACACGTTTTTGTACTCTAGATCCTTGCCAGAAACTATACCCTGTACTCATTATTATTTACTTACAAACAAAGTGAGTTATTTTGTTAAATAGTGCTTTTGGATGGTTACCTTGAGAATGTACAGTCCATCTATTCCTTTATAAATTGAGTAAAGATTTAAAATAAGACATAAGGAAGTCATGTATTTGAACAAGATTGCTTATTTAGTCTGATGTTCAGTTGGCTTTCACTGAGGCCTGTTTTGACATTTTCTCAAGGAACACCAGTCTTACAAAACAAAATTTATTCATTTCCTCTTAGGAACTTTATTGAGATCACTGGCCCCAGCATCGATCAATTTCCTTATATACAGCACCACATGACCTCATGTTAGGAAGTAACTTTTGGTTTTTTAAATGAGTTTAGGTAAGTTATACTCACAAAATATATATGTACATAGATTAAGATTTTTTTATTTTTACCGTGGTTAATTTTGCTCAAGGCTAATCTCACATCTTAAGAAAATCTTCCCTATGGGCTATTAGTGCCTTTCTGATTTTGCTCTATTATCCTTGCCTCTAATTTTGACCTGTTTTTCTAATCTTGTTTTTTATATTTATTCTTTAATTTTACATTTTTATGGTTTACATTTCCTTATGTTACCTCAAATCCTTTGTGAGATAAGATGGGGCATAATATTACATTTCATACATACAAACATACATTATGTGGTGCTGGGGCAGGAATTGCTTACATAAACCAATAAAAAGGCCAAAGATGCAAAATTCAGACATTAGAACAAAGAGGGTAATAGATCAAGTGATATTTTTGATTTGAATAATGATTCTTCCAGTTACTTGATTTGGGAAGTCCCTAATTTTCCTTTAGGAAGAGTAGTCCTGCCTGCTGGGTCTGGACCAGAGCTGGATGATGAAAAAGTTCACCACCCAGATCTAGGTGTTCCAGCCTTAATTCTTCCCCTCACTTGCTCTAGATCATTGAGTTAAACATTTTATTTGGATATTAGCTTCAAATATTTCTAAAAAAGAAAAACATGTAGTCTGATGGCAAGGTACAAATATTGAACAAGAATTTAATAAGGTTTGTATTGACTTGTCAACTTTCCAGGAGAAAAGGAAATACTATGTTGTTTCTAAGACATGATTCTATTTCAAAGAAAATGTAAAATGTGAAAGATAGATTTTTAAATAATGAAGGTACTTTCCTCACAGAGTTCCTATGGGTATCATAACTAAGATAAAAAGTAAGGATGTGGATTATACATGGTAAAATGACACCCAGATATGGGGAATATCATGCAAGAGAAGGAGAACATGGCTGCTGATGGTGTGTCTTCTTTTTTCATATTGTACATTTTAATTTCACCTTTTGAAGAAATTTAATCTTCTCTTTCAAAGAATTTTCTTGAGGATGAGGAATCTACATAATGAATTAAGTATAGAGTATTATTTTATAGTTCCACATGAGCTTGTACTTTCCAACAGTCAGAAGCAGTCAATGAGGACTCAGGTGCATGTGAAGTCACTGGACACTCAGTTAGTTCCAGACAATATTAAAGAGGGGATCATATCCACAGAGAGTTGGATGTGACTTTTAGGGTCAGATATAATGCTTAGTTTGATTAATATTTTTTTGAATGAAAATATTTTATGGAGACAGGGTAATTGTCATTTATGGTTTATAGTACAAAGAAACTTCTTTAGAACTAGATTTACTGTTGGGGAGAGATCTCTTAATGCATTTTTAGACCCTTCCCCCAAGTATATTTAAGCTCTTAATTTACTGAACATCTTCTTCCTATGAGCTCCTAGAAGCCAGGAAAAAGGATTTTTGTTTGTTTCTTTTAATTTCTTTTCCTATTTAACATATTTATCTTAGACTATGCAGACAAAGGAACCCTAATAATTATTTGATAATTAATTGAAAATATTACAGTTTGACTGTTTGTGATGGGTCAGGGTCTCCACACCATGCTTTTCATTCATTTATTCTTCATGGTGCAGCTAATCTATGGCATAGATAACATATTCATTTTAAGAGGAAGAAACAGAGTCTCTGAAAGGTTATTTTTCCTCACTTCACATTCAACTTGAAAGTAGGGGAACTGGGAAGCAAACCTACATATTTGTGGCCCCCAAAGCTGATCTCTCTGAAAAGAACTGCAGAGTATGAGGGGAGGGTGTTCTTTGGGTGCCAGGGGACTGTATCTGCTGGTGAGATCCACCCTGAGTAAAGCAGTTGGCTTGGCTCTGAGAAGCAGCACTGGATGGTATGGTGGGCAATGGGGGTGGAAAAGGGGGAAGAAAAGTAATACTGTTGAGCATGTAATGCATGCAAGGAATTACATTAAGCTCTGTTATACACATTTTGTAATTTAACCTTCTCTATAATCCTCAGATATATATACTCCTTTTCCTTTTACCAAGGAAGAATCTGAATCTCAAAGAGGTTAAGGAATCTACCCAAAGTGAAATAGCTGCCAAGTGGCATAACCAGAATTCAAACCAAGTCTTCATTATAACAAAGATCATGCTCATTCTCATACAGAATAATGCAAATAAATTGAAAAGACAGGGGAACAATTTTATGCAGAACTTTGCACATAGGAAAGTAACCAGCAAAAGCAACTGGGAGAAAGGAAGTATAATTTAATTCTTAAGGGATTTGTCTTTTTGCTTTCCAAGTTCCAGTTCATTTCAGCTCTAAGAACAATGGGTTCTGGACATTAAAACCAAAGCTTGTAGCTATTTGAGAAATATGTCTGAGATGTTGTAATCAAGGTGACCTTCCTGTGGTTTATTTTAAAATAGAACCAATGAACCTTAATAGCTATCTGTGGGCTGGATATTTATTACCCAGCCATGCTTCAAGCTGGTCTATTTAAGGTCCACTCTATTTGTCTGAAACAAAACAAAACAAAAACAAAAACACCTAAAATGTGAGGCATGCCCTAAGTATGTTTTTGTAGTGTCTGGTTCAAAAGCAAAGGCTGAGAATTGTGTAGGTGTTTAAAAGAAGAAAAAATGAGGCATCTCCTAGGACATAGACTAATGAAAATTAGGTTTTTCTGAAATTAGAATTAAAACTAATCAGAGGAGACAGTGCAAACATACTTCTAGATCCATAGAGCCATAAGACTGACTGGTTAACTGACATATGTAAAGAATGTATTGTCCCATTCTGATGGTAGGTGATAATCTTGTGCGTTATCTAAAAGGGAGTGCACGTCAGTACTGGGTGGGCCTTTACCTTGGAAGCTCTGACCTAAATGCCCTTGTGGTTATAAACCTATTTTAGGATCCAGCTAGCAGGACTGTGGAGGGGTAACTGCAATGCAAAAACTCCAGTGAGGAGGTAAAACTCAATCTAATAAGCCATTTTTTAATCATCATTTTATGGCTGGTGCTGAGGAGTGAGCTAACAGGGGGATTTTTATGAGACAGTGTGAAGACTGTTTCATTAGTAAAAATGACTCAAACCTAGAGTCAACCTATCCAGCTGTGTTACTTTGGGAAGTGAACAGTTTTCTGACTCCTTGTTGAGTTTTGCATTAGCCACTCCATGTCATCTCCTGTATTTTATCTTCCTAGATTGCTGAACTCTTTGCTAATGCCATGTTTTTTGCCTATGCTGGCTCCCCTCCTCTCAGCTTGGAGTGTTGCCTAGGCTATCTATGTTGTCTTTATCATCTTAATTCCTGGTGCTTTTCAGAGTTAACCCATATTTGCTCATTTCTTGGTCACTAAATCTGAATGCCCCATGCCAGCTACCTCTACAGATACATCTGACTCCTTAGCCTGATTCCAGAAACCGGTGTGGGTCTATGAAGTCCCAGAATGCCTTACATAATGAAAAACTGCTTAATTTCTCAATCTTTCATGAGATAGCTGGGATGTCATAAAGGAGAAAATACGTGTAAATAGGAGAGTTTCAAGGGCAGCAACAGAAACAGTAAGAAAAATTGATAGATATCTTTTGACATTCTTAATAATTAATATTATTAAGGAAGAATTTAATTCCCTAAAAGGTAATCAACTCCTTGCCATTAGAGGTGTTCAGAGAATGAATGACGCTTGATCACAGAAAGGGGGGTTTTGTCCTAGTAGAAAGATTAGATGACCTTCAAGATTTCATCCGACACTAATATCCTAGGCTTTTATAATCATCTCAACAGATGGGTAGGTTAGAAAGTGACAAATGATAGGACAAAAGCCATAATTCATTCACGAGACTTGAAGCACTTTTAGAAAAGAATCTGTCAACATTGACACATATAGCCAAAGATTACTAAAACATGCATTTGTTTATTCATTCATTCAGCCAATCATCTTTTATTGAGTGTGTACTATGTTCCAGGCACAATCCTACACGCTGGTTGTTCAAGAGACATAAGGGACAGTCAACAGTCCCCAAAAAGCATAGGCAGTAATTAAGACACATAGGTAAATAAGTGAACCTCATGTAATATGCTCAGTGCTATAAAGTAAGGGCACATCAGGTGTGTTGGGAGCATAAAGGAGAGAGAGAACAGTTTCTTACATAGGTTAAAACAGCTTCAGGGAAGAAGCCCAAGTGCCCATCGACCCATGAATGGATTAATAAATTGTGGAATATGTATACCATGGAATACTTTGCAGCATTAAAAAAATGGAGACTTTATCTCTTTTATGTTTACATGGATGGAGCTGGAAAATATTCTTCTTAGTAAAGTATCTTAGGAATGGAAAAAAATATCCAATGTGCTCAGTACTACTGTGAAACCAAGTTATAATCACTCACACTTGCATATGAAAAATGAAACATAACTATAGCCATGGATGAAGGATGGAAGGAGAGGGAGAGGAGAAGGGAAGGGGGTGGGCCGATAGAGGAAGGGTTGGTAGGGGGACCACACCTATGGAGCATATTGCAAGTACAAGTTGGATCTATCAGGTGTAGAACACAAATGTCTTAACACTGTAATTTGGTAAATGAGGTGAAGGCTATGTATGTATGTAGGAGGTAAGCACTCCAATTTTTACAAATAATCAACACATTGAATCCCATAATATCATAAATATATTTATGATCTATGTACAAATGACTTAATAAAAAAAAAAAGAAAAACAGTTTCAGAAAATGGTTGGATATTGAAGTATGAGAGAATTAAGCAGGATGAAAAGTGGAAACTGGTCATGCATTTTCCAGGCACAATAATAAATAGCTTTAGAAAATGTATTGAAATATAAAAGAACAAATTATCTTTGAGAAAATATAAGAAAAAGGTAAATGGGATAGAGGAAGGGAAAGATAAAAATTTAGGCTTTAGGAGGAGGGGCGAGATTCTCTTGAAAGATTTAAATACCAGACGAGATGTAACCTGTAGATTATAAACTATGTGACTAGCACAGAGCAGCTGCTAAGAGACAGTAGTCCCTCACTCTCTACTTCTTCCCTTCCCATGTATGGATGTCCATACAGAGAGAGGAGAGATTGAGGTAGAGAAGAGGAGAGGAAACACAAAGAAGGTAAATTTGGGGTGGGGGGTGATTGTTTCTGAATTGCAGTGTTGATGGCAGTGGGCCATCTTCCTTATAGTTTATAGACAAAGAGGAAATTGTGTTTAGACCTGGGCAAAGAGAGGGATCTCTCTGAAGAATCCACAGTGATGGAGGTTCTTCCCTTCAAGATAGATATGGGGAGATCACCTGAAGATGAGAGCTGAAACTGCCCTGCAGGCAGGGCTAGAAAAACCACAAACTCCTGTAAACAAAAGGAAATGAGCCCTGGGAATGTTTGGGGATCCTGGCAGACCTGTGGTAGTGTGTATAGTCTCCAGTATATGTAGACATGGGAATACTACTGCTATTTACAGTTCGTGAAAAGTCAGAGGCTATTCATCTTATGGTTCATCTTCGGGGATTTTCACCACCTGATACATATATAATGGAGGCTACAGAAACTTCACCCTGATAGTGAACATCTGATACGTGCAAGAGAAATGTCAATAGCTACTTAAAGAATTTATTATTTGTATTTTGTGCCCTTTCACCCAGCCCAGCCCTAAGTACTCCTCTTATTATTTTAAGCTTTATGTTTCCATTTGAAAAATGATTTTGTAAAGTAAAATGCAAACTGATCAATCATGCCAACAAAGCAAAACTCCCACGGAGCACATGAGGAACAGAAGAAAGATTATTCTTGTCTGTCTAGTTAGGACTTGCATATGCTAGAATATTTCTGACAGGTTCCTTGTGGCTTTCCTGAGAGACAAAAAAAAAAAAAAAAAGTCATGAATCTACATATAAGTAGATGAAAAAAGTTCAGTGGAGAAAAGTGAAGTGAGTTCCTTTGCTTTTTCAGATTTCTATTTACAGTAGTTAAGTTACATGACTCTCAAATCATAAAATGGCATGAATGATGGTGCCTCTGCTGATAACTTCAGACAAGTGAGAACAAATGACTTCTCGTTGTCTTTATGGGAAAGAGGCCATGAATTTTGCTTTTCCCAGATTTCAAAAATGTTTCAACAACAAGTATAGTTGATACTGCCTTTATCCCTTACCCACCCCTTTCTTCTCAGGTCAATACCCCATGCCAGTCTTTTTCTAAACAAGAGGCTTATTACTAGTCTCCGACTCCAGGAGATGTTGTCTAAAATTAGTCTTCTGCTATAAATATAGTCCCTGATGTATCAGAGAGTGAAGGTAGGTTGGAGAGTCCCCCCCCCCCTTTTTTTTTGTAGGGACAGAGTCTTACTCTATCACCCTTGGTAGAGTACCCTGGCATCACACAGCTCACAGCAATCTCCAGCACCTGGGCTTAGGCGATTCTCTTGCCTCAGCCTCCCGAGTAGCTGGGACCGCAGTTGCCCGCCAGAATGCCCAGCTATTTTATTGTTGCAGTTTGGTTGAGGCTGGACCCAAACCCGCCACCCTCAGTATATTGGGCTGGCGCCTTACCCATTGAGCCACAGGCGCCACCCGGAGAGCCTTTTTGTACCATAGGCCCCTCGTATGACTGGGTAAGACTGGTGCTCAAGTCTGAATCTCAACTTGTTTGGCTAGATTTCTGGCAATACCTGCCTCAATCAGTCCTACCTCCTTGAGAAGCAAAATTCTCTCCCTTACTACCTGAATGAATTAATATCAGGATCTTTATCACCTGCTGATTATAGCCTCACTTGCTATTTGGATCCTACATCCATGCCACTTATTTATCACATTGGGACACTAGGACACAATTCTGTCTCAATTACCCTGGTCCCACAATTGGGCATTGGACATCCAATGATGATAAATAGGTTACAAGGTTATTTACCAACCTTTTTTCTTCTTGGTTTCTTTTTCCTACCACTCCTGATTGACTGGGGGATCCTTGAAGTTCTTTCCAAAATAAATTATGAGCCCTAACATGGACCAGATACCCTAGATATAGCCTGTTACCCTAATTTCATACACTGTACTAAATTTGTTTGTGTATCTATCTCCCTAACTAGACTTGAACTCTGAATAGGAAGTCTTATTTATTCTTTTGCTTCCAGGGAAAAGTAGAAGCTTAATAAATTACTGTCAAACTGTAGTTAAGTATGTGCTTGTCTATCTCCTTCACTATACTGAGATCTTATTTCATGGGGAGGATTGTGTCACACATGATCAATAAATACTTGATAAAGAATGAAGTTTTAATGTTTGCCTTGTATCAATAATAATGATGCCTATCACTATTACTATTTGTTGAGTTTTTCTAGTTACCAAGAACTGTGCCAGGCATTTTCATGCATAATATTTAATTTTCATAAAAATCCTGAAGTTTGTTATATCTGTTTTATAGATAAATATTGTCATGATCTTGTTGACAAATCTGTTTTCCTCACACTCTTTTTATTTCATATGGCTTTTGTCAAAAGCAAATGTTAATCTATTCTTTTACTCAATTACCAAAAATTCTGAAATTGTGGGTTGGTTATGTGTAGTTGAATGAGAACTGTCTTCCTAACTCAACTGCATATTTCTATAACTGAAGAATTTTTTCAAGACTTAAATGGAAAATATAAGAGGTATTTCAAAAAGAGCGTGACCATTCTATGACAATAATGGAAATACTGCTAATAAAATCAATAGAAATTTCAAAAGTAAATATGTGTATTTGATGGACTAGTGTTTGATTTTTGTACCTGAGAGACATCGTGTCTGTATCTTGGGGATGTGCTTGGGCACTAAGCAGGACACACATTTGGCAGGGTACTTTGAAATGATAGGTGGAAAATTCATTTTCTAAAGAGAAAAGAACAACAGCTGGAAGGGAAAGAATATTATGTTGCCACTTCCAGGATCCTATTAAAAACAAAGGAGTAAAAAGTAACATTGCCAGGGTGGAAAAGCAATGCACTTTCAAATAACTTTACAAAAAGAAATCTGGGCCAAGGGAAAGGGTAGAATTGTAACTACATAGGACTCCCAGCAGAGATAAGTAGGGTCTATTATTTGTTTAAAGCATTTTCAGGGCCTACCTTGAGTTCCATATTTGAGAAAGTTTATCCAAAGATATTTCATAACAGAAGGGGCATCATTTACATTCATTAAGCTAGAGTCAATATTATGCCATTTTGTCCTGATTTGGGAGAGGGGAGATTTTAAATGATTAATGCATTTTCAAGAAGTTAGGAATGGGAAATTTTCTAAAACATCTTATCTTTATCTAATAAGGCCTCCTGAGAATACAAAAGCTTAAGACATCCAGCAAATTTTGAGGCAGTTTATTAAAACCACATTTGTACAATTTTCATAGTATGCTGCTATTGTTTGCAGAGGCTGTGAAATAGAAGCGTCTTTGGAATGTGTATGGAAATGGTATACATAAAATCCCCCTTTAATATGTCCCATGAAGCTTGCTCCTCTGAGTATAGTGGAGTAATCATAGGCTTTAGAGTCAGTCTCCTGGTTCAACTTAGTTGTTGCATGACCAGAGGCCGATACCTCCCTTTATTCACATGTAAATTGGGAATAACAAAACTTAATGCTAAGGGTCTTTTTAAAAAGAAATTAAATGAGATTATTTGTATATAGTGATGCTGAGCATGGCATCTGAAGGTGATAAATACTTAGTGAAAAGTAGCTAAATCTAGGCAGCTAGCCAGCATACTCTGAATAATGACCTGGAAAGAGTTGTATGGAAATCTATGCATGAATGCCACAAATCTGACTTGCTCTCTTATACTTTCCTCTTGGATATAAATGGAAGTCACTTTTTGCTTAATAGCTATTTTTTGAGTACTTACCTTTTAGGTCCTGAGGCTATATACCTGCACTGGTACTCTCATGAAGTTTATCCTCTGCATAGGATAAACCTGTACATATATACCAAGTACTCTCATGAAGTTTATCCTCTGTACAGATTATTTTACTAGTCTTCCTATTGGTTTCCCTATCTTTAATTTCTCCCCTTCACTTCTATTATCAATCTACAGTTAGCATGAGCTACGCAAAACACAGGTCAGATCACGTTGAGTCCTTTCTGAAAACCCAAGTAGGATTCTTTTTTTCATCTATAGGATTAAATTTTCTATTTGCAGACATTGCAGTCAAGATCTTCATAAACCATTCCCAGCTGACCACTTTTGCAACATTTCTAATCAGTTCTCAACTCACATTCTTCACTGGGCAACCTGCTCTTCCCTGATTATGCCCTACACTAGCAGGATTTTTACCTCAATGGATTACTCATTACAAGATTTGGCTAGGCATTGCTCTTTCCATAATACAATGTTCTTTATTAATATTTCTTCTACCAAATATCTTTGCAACAGCAATAGAAATATAGTATCAAGAATGAAGAGGAAGAAGATCCTTCTTTACCTTTTATTCCCCCCAGTGTACTATGATATCTACATCTGGGTCCTTCACTATAAACTTGAGGTTGACAGATATCCAGCAGAGAGTGACAAGAATTGGAAGTAGAAATTATTTCTTTTAATCGAAATATAGTTTAGGAAGAAAGTTAAAGTTGGGCAGAAAGTTAGCACCTCATCTGAATGGTTCTTTTGCTCTTTCACTTAAAAATATGATCTAAGTTTCACTTCAAACTCATTTACATGAAATAATCTATGATATGTATTTCATTTCTTAATCATGCCAAAATGAACCATTTGAATCATGCCAATTCAAATAATATTTGAATAGTTTTAAAACATTAAATTGATAGGACATTTTAGTTCTCTAAGTGTTCTCCAGATGTCTTTCCAAAAGGAACGTATTAGTTTACATTCCCACCAGCAGTGTAGGAGTGTTCCCTTTTCTCCACATCCACGCCAACATCTCTGGTTTTAGGATTTTGTGATATGGGCTAATCTCAGTGGAGTTAGATGATATCTCAGAGTAGTTTTGATTTGCATTTCTCTGATAATTAAGGATGGTGAGCATTTTTTCATATATCTGTAGGCCGTGCCCCAATCTTCTTTGGAGAAATTTCTCTCCAAATTCCTTGCCCACCCTGAGATGGGATCACTCATTTTCTTCTTGCTAATACGTTTAAGTTCTCTATGGATTCTGGTTATTAAACCTTTCCTGGAGACATAACCTGCGAAAATCTTCTCCCATTCTGTTGGCTGTCTGCTTGCCTTACTTACTGTGTTCTTGGCTGTGCAGAAGCTCTTTAGTTGATCAGGTTCCAATAGTGTATTTTTGATGTTGCTTCAATTGTCCAGGGTGTCCTCCTCATAAAATGTTCACCCAGGCCAATTTCTTCAAGTGTTTTCCCTACACTTTCTTTAGTATTTTTATGGTTTCATGTCTTAAGTTTAAATCTTTAATCCAGTGAGAGTCTAACTTAGTTAATGGTGAAAGGTGTGGGTCGAGTTTCAGTCTTCTACAGGTTGCCAGCCAGTTCTTCCAGCACCATTTGTTAAATAGGGAATCTTTTCCCCACTCAATGTTTTTTATTGGCTTGTCAAAGATCAGGTACCGTTAAGTAGTTGGTTTCATGTGACTTTATTTTTTAATGGGTTTCTTTCTAAGATGGGATTTAGGTTAAAAAAAGAAAAAAGGAAGATCTTTTGATGATATTGGAAAAATAAAAGCTGATTTGATTTCTTATTTGTGCAAATCTGGGAATCTATTTCTGAAACAGTTTCATGGAGAAGTTCTGAACAAATGGAAATATATTTCCTATTCATACAGAAAAATGTCAAAATGTTTGCAGTCTTTGATATATACAATAGGTAGAGAGAGAGATGGCGTGTCATAGAGGGTAATATTAAGAGCACTGTACCTTTTACGTAGTTTGCATATGATTTATTTGTGTGAGTACTAGGGTCAGATGATTGCGTTCTGATCTTTAATTAGAAGTATGCATTTCAAAGACTTTTGATAAGTGGTTTCTAGAAAAGTGAAATGGAAATTTATGGATATTATCATCATCTCTTATTAGTTTCTGTTTGTCTTACGTGCATTTTGCTTTTTTTCTAAAGTTTCCCAAAGAAAATAAAACCAACAATCTCAGGAGCTGGTCAAATTAGGGCTCAATCCAATAGTTTTTCGACGTTCTCACAAACCACTGCAGTCATCATAGCCCTCTCTCCTACGTAAGCAAGTTCTGCTGGACATGGTTTGTAGCATCACACAGCATGAATCACTGTTTTATTTATGTTCTCTTTCTAGCTATCTCTAGAGAAAGATCTTTTTTTTTTGGCAGCCTGCCCTCCCACTACTTTTTCCTAAACCCTCTCTACTGCTCACTCCAGCCAGACACAGCAGCACCCACACTTTATAGCTGCAGCTTCTATGCCATGCCCAGCCTTGTTCTCTTTTAATACTATAGTGTGCTCAGTCATTACATAATCTCCATTGTCTTTGTGGTGGCTACTTTATAAAGGTGTGGTTTTCAGTCTACGATTGTTTTCTAGCCACTGGTTAAATGCTGAATAAAAAAATTTTTTAATGAAACCTTAAAAAAACCCAAATGCATAACGTTTTTATGAGGAGAAGAAGCTTTCCACCTCTCACAAAGTCCTAACAGAGGAGGCAGCTGTTGTGGTACCTGAGAAGCTGGCCAGAGGTCTTGGAAGGGACCCAGGTCCCCCATCACAAATCCTTAGGGTTTGTTTGGAGATACACATATCCGCAAACAAAGAAAAGTTATTTTCAAGAGAAGGCTATCCTTCTTAACTAAATTTTAGGAAGATCACTCATGGAAATGCAAAAAGGGAGGATCTCAAAGTAGCATGTACAAAAATGCTACAGGATTGCTTTTTTTTTACCTTAAAAGTAGTTCTTTGCTTGACTTCCAGAAAGCCATGCTCTTGACTTTTCTCCCACTTATCAGCTATCCTCCCTCAGGCTTTTTTGTTTATTTGTTTTGTGTCTTTACTAACGCTCTTTGTGATTTCATTCCATCTTTTGATTTAGAATCCCATCGCCATGCTGAGGACTCTCAAGTTTATGTCTCAAGCTTACCACTGTCCTTTGAAATGTAAACCCCCCCCCATTTAATTACCATTTAGGATCTCTGACTGAATGTCTAAAACCATTTCAAAATCAACCTGTTTTAAACTAAACTTCTATCTTCTCCCACCACCACCCCTACTTTACTTAAAAAAACAAATCAAGGGTGGTGCCTGTGCCTCAAAGGAGTAGAGTACTGGCCCCATATACCAGAGGTGGTGGGTTCAAACCTGGCCCTGGCCAAAAACTGCAAAAAAAAAAAAAAAATCAAAACAAAAGCAAACCTATGTCTTCTGCAACCATCCCCATTTCAGGTAAAGGTCATTCCTTTTTCTAAGCACTCAATCCAAAAATCCATCTACCTTCAAAGAATTTCCAACTCTAACCACCGTCATGACTTCTCTTGCTCTTAGCCCAGTGCAAGCCACTGTCATCAGTCACCTGGATATTGCAGGAGCCTCCAAAGAAGTCTCACTCCCTCTACTTCTTCATTCTTCCACTCCAGTCTCTTCTTGGTTTTGCAGCCACATTGATCCTGTTAAAATAGAAATTGAATCTTTCTCTTACTTTGCTCAAAATTTTCCTTTTCAATTCACTCTAAACAAAAATCAAAGTTCTTACAATTGTCCCCGAAGGCTTTACCTGACTTGACCACTCCCAGCATTACTTCTCTGAGCTTCTCTCCCATATCCTTCTCTTAACTCACTCAGCTATAGCCATAGTTGCTGCTTCTTAAACATACCCTGTGCCTACTCTTTCCAGACCCTGCCTCTCCCAGATACCTTCCAAGCCGCCTTGCTTCCTTCAGTTCCTGACTCCACGTCATCTTCTCACCTCTCTTAACCAACATCGCAAAGTCCCTGACCCACATCTCTCTTCTTTCTTTAGTATTGTCTTGAGCACCTATAGTCGGCTAGTAGAATACATGGTTGAGTTGTCTTAAAATGTGAACCTTATTACAGAATACATTTTTGACTCTTGCATTTAGTACGATACTGTAAAACCCACCTTGACTCCTTTGCCAAATATATTACTTGGTCCATGGTAGCAACTCTAAAAATACTTATTGAATGGTAAAAAAAATACATAAAAGATATATAAGTCAGGAAACAAGATTAGCAATGCCCACTATTTATGACTGAAAGCTATAATTTAGTCCTTTACATGTTTGCTTCTCTGCCTGGCCAACAGGCTAGACATGGACGATGCCTAATAACAAGGAAATTCTTCTCTAATGGTGGGATAGGATCCAGACATGGAAAGCCAGTTTTTAATCCACAACCCTTAAACCTGCCATACCCTACAGAGTTCTTATAAAAGTTCTCTTATACTTGAGGCACACATATTTACACCTTGTCATACTATCAATAGAACAAGGCTTAGGGGGACACATCAACTTACATATCCTTCCAACATAGCACACCAGGCCCTTCACTGTCACACAACTGTGAGCATTATTTTCTTTATATGCATCTCCATTTAATCTTTGATTCATGTGAAAACTCATCTTCCTAATTATGCATTGGAAGATGGGTAGGCTCTGTCAACAGAAAACTCACACACCAGTGTTCTTGGGTAGATCAAGGGAAGCAAAAGACGACAAAACTGGCAAAAAAAGAAAAGGGGGGAGGAAGAAAATGGGTGTCAAGTCTGACAACTAAGTTTGCAAACTCATGCTAGAAAACGTGCTGCATACCTCATTGCTGAAGATCACCAGAGGACTAAGGGAAGTACTTCAAAGGTGATTGTAGTGATATTCAGCAATGACTCTTTTTCTAGGTTGAATTCACAAACTTAATTGTCTGACCTACCACATGTGTCAGTGAAAGTGGTGTGGAATTTTCTTTCTTTCTTTTTCTTTTTGTAGAGGCAGAGTCTCACTATGTTGCCTAGGCTGGTCTCAAACTCCTGGCCTCAATTAATCCTCCCACTTTGGCCTTCCAAAGTGCTGGGATTGCAGGTGTCAGCCATGTGGCCAGCTGGCTTGGCAAATGGAGGGTTAAAATTGCATTGCTTAGTCATTCAAGGAATCAATTGCAAAGTTAATAGATAATCTGAGAGTTTGTACTGTAGCTTTCATTATGCTGCAGGTTTTTTAAGAATAATATTGAACAAAATAACCCCTGGTGATTAAATCATTCATTTTATTCCCAGGCAAAAATTCTAACAGAAAGGAATGTAAGTCTGATGTGCTTGATCTCATTAGCTCTTGTCTGGAAAGTACAATTACATTTCGATTTTATGCAGTGACTGAGACAATAACGGAAGAGAGCTATATCTTAGGAGACAGGGGACAGAACAAGGCCAAAAGCCACATCAAATGGTTGTGGTTACATTCTGTTAAGTTCTGGGATGGTTTGTTAAAAAGAAAAGCTAACTGATACTGGGAATATACCCTTAGGGAGTCCTGTTATGAGATTCCTGATCGTGGGATACCAGGACAGATGGAAGAAATAGTGACTGACCAGGGGGGTTGAAGCCAAGGAGCTCATAAAGTGAGCAACAATTGCATCATATTGAAAGAACTAGAGCAAGGTGGATGCAGAAAACAAGGGAGAGGTACAAACAGGCCTAAGGGCATTTGCTCCTGCTGTTTCTCTGCCTGGTAGCCCATGCTCAGCTGCATTCCAGTCAAACTACTACTGCATCTTTTTATGAAGTTTGGCAACTCTTGGTGAAGCTTCCCTGCCTTGTACAGAGAATTAGTCACTACCTTCTATATGCCTGTACTCATCTCACATAAGCCCTGGTTATCTTAAAGTAAGTGTGTATTTGATGGCTGAGTGTGGTGGCTCACGCCTGTAATCTCAGCACTCTGGGAGGCCAAGGCTGGTGGCTCACTTAAGCTCAGGAGTGCAAGACCAGATTGAACAAGAGTGAGATTTGGTCTCTGAAAACATAGCCAGGCACCTGTAGTTCCGGCTACTAGGGAGGCTGAGGCAGGAGGGTCTCTTGAGTTCAACAATTTCAGGTCATTGTGAGCTTGACATGGGAAGGAGATTGTGCAGAGTAGAAATGAAACAAGATCAGTCCTGAGCCCAGAGTTGCCAAAGCTGGATGATAGCTGAACTAGATGCATCAAATTATTATTGATACATTGCATAGTTTGAAATTA
>CAUYTI010008188.1:0-20612 GCA_963575145.1 Galago senegalensis
TGGCTAAAATTACCTTAGGACTACATGTATGAAGTATATCTGAAACAAATGAATTCTGTCTTTAAACTTGGGTGCTATCCTTGAGATAGTATATCATGTATCTGCAGATATTTCAAAAAAAAAAAAAAAAGAAGAAAGAAAAGAAAAGAAAGAAATCCAAAATCTGAAACACTTCTGGTCCTAGACATTCAGATAAGGGATAGTCGGCCTGTGTTCCCTGCTGTCCTGCAGATGGGAGATGCGGGCGTGGGGCGGCTCAGGGGCCCCATTTCACTCTGCAGATGGGGGTTGCTGTTTTCACGAGGGGAGTGGTTGGTTTGTTAACTAGCAAAAGGGAACAGTGTGATGGTTCTGCAGTTGGATGGTCGAGGAGGGCAGAGGGAAGGTGCAGGGACTGGGCCATTAATGGACAATTCAGACTGGAAGCCAGAGGAGGGGGATCAAACTGTGGGAAGGGAGTTGTTTGGAGCTGCCACCCTGGTGGAGGGGAGGGCTGGGTCACTGGGGGCCCTACATGCATGTGGGGTTGGGACACACTCTGGACCCACCCCCCGTCACTGGCGCCCACGGTGGAGCCCGTAGAAGAGCAATCCCACTGCCTTGCGGCTTCCGTGGGGATCCTTGAGTATTGACGATTTGGCTTTTTAACTCTCCTCTCTTCTTTTAGGGCATGAGGGCCGTGCTGGAGCTCAGCTTCCCTGACCTCTGGTTGGTGGAGAGTCCCTCAGAGCAGGAATTGGGGTAGATTAAATTGGGGAGGCTTCAAAGGACCATTCTGGGGGTGTTTGGGGTGCCTCACCCCAGCACAGACGCATGGTTACTACTCAGTGAATGCACCCCACGCTCACTATTTCAAGTGTGCTGGTTGTGTGGTTTAATCTGAAACAGAAAGTCTGGCTGGGCAGGCACAGTGGCTCACATCCTATAATCCCAGCACTCTGGGGGGCCGAGGCAGGTGGATTGCTTGAGCTCAGGAGTTCAAGACCATTCTGAGCAAGAGCCAGACCCTGTCTCTACTAAAAATAGAAAAACTAGCGGGGTGTCATGGCAGGCGCCTATAGTCCTAGCTAGTTAGGATGCTGAGACAGATGGATCACTTAAGCCCAAAAGTTTGAGGTTGCTGTGAGCTATGATGGCTCCATGGCACTCCACTCAGAGCACAGAGTGAGACAGTATATATATTAAAAAAAAAAATTAAAATAAATGAGAAGAAAAAAACAAGAACAGGAAGCCTGTTGCAGCCTGGCCCCAGGGCCCTACCCAGCCAGGATGCCCAGGCTGAGTGCAGAGTCTGGGTCTTGGCATGTGCGTCAGGCCAGGTGCACACTGGATGAAAGTCAAGGGCCTTGTGTGTTTTGGGGGAAAGGCTCAGGACTTTGAGGGAATAGGCCTGTGACCTTTTAGGAGGCACCAGCCTGGGAAGGGTCACTGGGGTGGCCTGCCCTCGCTCTTGGCTTTCCTTCTTTTTGAGAGACATGGGCCCTGTGCAGCCTGTTGTGTGAGCTCCCAAGCAGGGCCACTGGGCTCACAGCTGTACCCCCACCCTGGGGGGCTGCTTGCTTCTCCCTCCCAGCACCCCGGAGGGCAGAGCCCTGAGGTGGGGACTGGGAGGGGGTGTGTTTCCTCTGGGAGAGCTGAGCTCCTTGGAGCCTGGCAGAGGCGTGCAGCTCCCCCTCTGAGGACGGTGTGGGCTATGAATTGTGTAACCCTGGAGAAGAGTTCACTCGATCACGTGTTTTACACTTTTCTCTGCAGAACGTTGGTGACTTAATTAACCTACTTGTAGATGGAGCAGCGGAAAGATACATTTCCTGACGCATCTCCATCTCTTCTCAGTCATCATGCACTTAAATTGCAAATTCTCGTGAACTGTAACCCAGTGTCTTATGGCTCCTGATTCTACATTTCCCTGTAGATCTTCTATCTTCAAATGTGTCAAAGTGAGCGTGTGTGGCTGTTGGAGAAGGGTATAGCTATATTAAACTACACAAAAACCTCCCTTGAAATAATGTTAAGGGTATGGCTTAATACTCCTAATGACAGTCCCTTTCCAGCTTGGTTTGAAGGCCAGTTGTTCACTCCGTGCCGTCATATCACACCTGCTACAGCAGCTTCGGCTGGGAGGGCAGCCCTGCCCTCTGCACTCAGGAGCTCATTCTGAATCAGTAGGAGCCCTTCCTGCTCCTCCCTCCTCCCTTTCTCTTATAAAATCCTTGCCTCCCTCTCTGGGCACTTGCTCTCTTTCCTTCATCTCCAGAAGACCCTCTCCCCATAACGAGAGAAGATTATCTTAAATTTTTTTTTTCAGTTTTTGGCTAGGGCTGGGTTTGAACCCACCACCTCCAGCATATGGGGCTGGCACCCTACTCCTTTGAGCCACAAGCACTGCCCCTATTATCTTAAAATTCAATGTTTGGGTTTTTTTTTTTGTAAATTTAGGAGAAAATTGAGGGTAGCAAATCCCTGAATTAAGATGGAAATGAACAAGTCCTGGCTAATTTGTGTATGACTATCTTCCCTTAAGGCAGCCTGAGAAGACACAAATTCCCTCTCCTACTCCCCCAAACCAGTTGATTGTTTTGAGCTCAAAAAGTTGTATCATAAGCACATTTTTATGGCTAAAAATTGGGATTTACAAAGGGAAAATGACAGGCCTGTAGTTGGCATACTTGGTATGAAAGTTTGCATATACGAGATTCATGTTTGCAATTTCATTTTAGGAAAACATTCTAACCATCCAGAGAAACCGCAGGAGGGCAAGGGCTGTGGGAACTCTCTTTCCAGAACCACCTGGTTTCAGATTCACCCATAAAAATGGAACCGCATGGAGTTTTAGTCGAATATTCTGGGATCCACAGACATTTTCACCCAGCTGGAGAGGAGACTGGAAGTGCAGACACTTGGCAGCGGACACTTTTTGAATATATTCACTGCTGTATTATATTTATTATAATGGTCTCAATCCAGAGTTCCTAATTACGTCTCTGTCATGCTTGGTGCCTCTGTAGTCAAGTGTGCTGGATGCTGTAGGGGCTTATCCACGCCTGAGACATCTTGGGGACACAAAGCCAGTGATACACAATTACCCGTGTCTTAGGTCTGCATGTGAACAGAACACATGGAGGCCAGGCTTCTGGTCTATAATGTCCTCACTCTCCTCCCTTCCTCTCCCTTCTCCTCCTTCCAGGCTTTCTCTCCTCACCTTAAAATAAAGGAGGAGTGTCACTGTAAAATTTCCCACAGTGGACATGTTCTGTCTCTTATAGGACAAGTGTGCAGATTTTTCTTGGACTATAGGGGAATTTTCTTTTGGCTTTAAATCTTAAGTGGAAAATTCATAGAGCATAAAGGGTATAAAATGAAAAGTAAGGCTTGTGTTCTGTCCACATGTGTGTGTGCAGTTGCCCCTGGCCTACGCGCTCCCACCAGGCTCAGAGCCTGGACTCCCACCGCAGAGCCCACGTGTGGGAGAAGTGGGCCGTCCGTGTGCTCAGGCTTCTCAACCTGAGGAGACTGACTTTTCCTTGTGTGTCTGGTTGGAAAAGCCTGCACAGCTGCATGTGAGTGTTTCCATCCCTGTCCGTCTGCTTGGCCCTGTCTTTGTCTTTTTTAGCGGTTTGCAAACTTGCTCCCCGTTCCCTGAGCCCTTCACACCCTGCGTCCTCACAGGGCCTGGTGTGCACGTGGCTGCTCGTGGTTTTCTCTCTGCCGGGTCCCCCTCATGGGCACTTTGATTGTTTCCGGTGTCCCACATCTCTAAGGCTGCTGCCGCGTTCCCTGTCGGAAAGTATGTCATCTGTGTGCTTCTGTAGGCTGTCTATTTCTGTCGGCTGTGTTCTCAGACCTGGAGCAGCAGTGTGGATGCAGCGTCCAGAGCTCACCCCGGCTGGCACGTTCACTGCCAGCAGGTGGTCCACCTGGATCCAGGAGACACACGCCATCGCGTCTGGGTGTGTGACGGCTTTCTGTGTCATCTCATCCAACCCCAACTGTGGCCTCACTTGCTTGTGATACAGATGAGGAAACTGGAGTTAAGTTCCTTGTCTCAGGCAGAAAACTAGGAGATAGCTGTCCTGGGATCAGACCTCAGACTTCTCATGCCGCACCCTGAGCTCCTACTGGGCCCAAACCTGTCTTTGCTGATCTGACATCTAAGCGACATTCATGATTTGACTGCAGCATCCAGCTGTGCCCACTTGGTAAGTGTCGTGGTCCTTATTCGGGTCTCCCTGGAGATTCTTTTCCATAGGAAGGAAGAACCTGTGACTGCAGTTCCTTCCTGAGGGCACAAACACATTCCCCACGGTGGCTTCTCATGCCCAGACCCCCCGGTCACTTAGCATCTGACACAGGAGCGATGTACACCCCTGGGCCGGGGGAGCTGGCTTCACGTGTGAGCACAGAGAATGTGCCCCAACGCGGGCCTCTGCTCCCCCCCTCTTCTGCTTAGCTGGGTGCTGTGTTCATACCTGACTTCTTCTGGGAAAATGCTCTTTTCTCCTGGCCTAGGCTTGGGGTCCTGGGTGATTTGGGGATTGAAGCTGCAGTGGCTTTGGGTTCAGTGGTGGTGGGGTGGCCAGAATGAGGGGGAGAAGGACACCAGGAATGTGCTGCTGGAGGGAGAGGTGGTCATGCTGGAGTCAGGCCCCCAACCCTGAGGGCAGAGTCTGGGCAGGCAGGAGAGTGTGGAGGATGGGAGTGGGCAGGGGCCTGGCCAGTCTGGGCAAGTGCCGCATCACAAGTAGGATCTTCATGGCCAGCCAGGGGCGCAGGAGGATTCTGGGCTTAGACACCGTCTGCCTGTGCTTCCTCCCAGCCCGGCGCCCCCATCCTCCTGTTCCTCCTGGGTTTCTGCAGCAGGGAGTCTTTCTGAGCACTAACCATGGAGGATGAAGTGGAGCACGGTGATGCCAAGGCAGGGAGCTCCTGAACACGGCACCCACCTGGGTAGCTCGGAGGGGGCACCGAGCCGGCTCTTCTGTTCTGGCTCTCCATGTGCCCAGGGGCTGGCCCTTCCTCACTAGTGGACCTGCAGCCAGGTGGTCCTAGCTCTTTGGGGGCCCCCATTCTCCTAGCTCTCTGTTGGCCTGCACCTCTCTGCCACAGAGCTCAGGTTGTGCAGGAATCTTCCACGGCAGGATAACCTGCTTTTCTCAACTCTGAGGACCTTGGAGAAGACCTTCGGTGAGGATTAGTTTGGGTCTAATAATTTATAACACTAAAAACAGCACCTAGCAACCAACTGGCAAAGCAGATGGTGCCAGAACTCAAGGTCAATGTGAAAAATAAAGCTGAAGTTAGGCATGAATGTAGGCTGGCCCCAGACCCTTACCTGAGGACAGGCATGATGCACACTGGCCCCAGACCCTTACCCAAGGACAGGCATGAATGTAGACCGGCCCCAGACCCTTACCCGAGGACAGGCATGAATGTAGGCCGGCCCCAGACCCTTACCCAAGGACAGGCATGAATGTAGGCCGGCCCCAGACCCTTACCCGAGGACAGGCATGAATGTTCGCTGGCCCCAGACCGTTACCCAAGGATAGGCATGAATGCACGCTGGCCCCAGACCCGTACCTGAGAAAAGGCAATGAATGCAGGCCGGCCCCAGACCCTTACCCAAGGACAGGCATGAATGCAGGCCGGCCCCAGACCCTTACCCGAGGACAGGCATAAATGCAGGCCGGCCCCAGATCCTTACCCAAGGATAGGCATGAATGCAGGCCAGCCCCAGACCCTTACCCGAGGACAGGCATAAATGCAGGCCGGCCCCAGACCCTTACCCAAGGATAGGCATGAATGCAGGCCAGCCCCAGACCCTTACCCAAGGATAGGCATGAATGCAGGCCGGCCCAGACCCTTACCTCAGTTGACTAACATCAGAGGAACCAGGCGTCTGGTAGGAAAGTCTGACTGAGCGAGTGTTTCCAATGCTGCTCACTGAGCCTCTGAGAACGTTGTGTCTGAAGCCCTTCAGGGAGGGACGTGGCTGATCATGTAGCTCTCGTTTAAATGGCAGAGAGTGGAATTTTAGCTTAATGGGCAGACTTCACTTTCTCTGCTTCCTTTTTTCCCCCAGATCCGCTGTAATCAAGTGCACATATATCTGCCTCTTACCCCTAAAAACCCATTACATTTAAGTGTTTTTGCTTTTGTACTGTCACTTCAAAGAACCAAACAATTTTTAATAATCAGTATTAGGAGCTTAGGATAATATTGGTTGAATTTTTCACATTCAAAGGCAAGCTTCAACCTTTAATATCCACCAAACTTCAATTAATTTATTTCCTCTTTAAGGACCTAAAGGCAATCTGAATCATTTTTGCTGTCATGTAACCTCCCCAAACAATATTTGATGAGGCCGAGTTTAGTTAGTGGTTAATAGATTCGGGCTTAGTTAAGGCTCGCGTGTGGGTCGCTCCTTGTTTTAGAAATGTCTGTTTATTATCAGTTTAATGCAGATGAAACTACTTATTCACTCTTCAGAAATCCTTTATGACTCCTAATTAAAGTCTTTGTCTGAACACAAAATAATTAATACATAAAATGAAGCCACGAGAAAGAAGCAACTGCGGCGGCGTCGCTCACTTGTGTGTCGAGCAGTATTTAATCATTAGAGTAACACAGTGTTTGCACTTTTGGAAAGAAAACAAGACGCAGAATTCATGTTTATTTAACACTTTGACGAGTTCTTCTCGGAGGTATGAAATGAGCCTTGGAGCGCTGCAACAGTAAATCAAGTGTTCTGAAAATTACAGGGTCTTAAACAGTAGTGTCATTTTAAACCCAAATAGTTTGTGGTGCTCCGGCACATAAAACTGACCTCTTAGCCCAACAGCGACTGTCTACACTGAAAGACAAGTAAAGGAAATAAAAACAAGACATAAAGTATAGTGCTGCCGCGGTGCCATTTCTTCTAGTTTGGTTTCAGCTCAAAGTCTGATGCCACTGATGGACATGTGTGTTCAGTGCCACTGAAGAGGGGCCTTGCCTCACCCCAGTCCCTCTGTCCTGTGACGTACCACTAACTTTTCTGAATGGCTTGAGAAGTAGCCGGTCCCCGCAAAGGTGAAACATGTGCATATTAAATGAAATATAATTAGGGGGCATTTCAGGGCAGAGTGAAAACCCACAGTGGGCTCTTTCTAGAGAAAGCATAAATAGAAGTGACCAGGTGACCCAAGGAATTGGTCCTAGGATGAGGGATTTTCACCTCTGGTCCTCAGCTTCACACTGGACCATGACAGAGGCATCACGTTCTCAAGTCAGAGGAGAGATGCTCTCGGTGGTGCCCAGAGCTCATGTTTGCACCGTGCGGGAGTGAGGGAAGGAGGTCAGTGTGACCTGTGCTATGACCTCTGGCTCAAGTTCAGGTCTGGGTTGAGGAGGAAGAGCGCACAGACCTGGTGGGTCTGGGCCCCACACTTCCTTTGCCTTTTATGAAATCCCTCTCTTGCTCGCTTGCTCAGGGAGCGGCTGCTGCTGACCATTCATGACGCCCAGGGGAGCCTTGGCCTTTCCTGTCCTCTGGGCCCCTGGTGGTTGGGGGCACAAAGCCCCTCCTTGGGAGTTTTGTAGTGATTCCTGTGGCCTGAACGGAGCCCAGGGCAGGCCCGCCCATGCTCCTTCCCTTCCAAGCCCTGAACACTGTCTATTCATCTTAGAAAACTGGGAACACAGAAAAGCAGAAATTGTGAAATAAAAATCATCAGGGATCCCCCCACCCAGTCAGCACTGGGAGCCTTTCCTGTGTGTCCTCTGTCCTTATCCCCACGTAACTGTGGCTTTGCAGCACCCACCATTTTACACAAGACTCACTATCCCGTGAGCTCAGTGTGTTTCACTGAGTGCACGGACTGTCCTGACACGAGGCCGTTCTCATTGGACATCGAAGCTGCTTCCACTTGAGCCCTTTGACTCATCTGTGTCAGCATCTTCTGCTCTCCTGGGGGGGGGGGCGTAATCCTGCGCTCTCTCCACCTCCTGCTCGGCATGGACCAGAGGCTCCCCTCATACATATTCCACTCAATGCCAAGGCAGGCTCTGGGGTCACAGGCTGCATCCCCTCCCACACCTCCATCTCAGCAGGAACGTCCTCAGTTGGAGGCTGTGCCAGTGCATGTGACAAGGGCATGAGCCCCAACGGGAGTCACTCCCACTCTCCAGGGAGGGGGCTGACTGGGGAGACTCGCTTGTGTGGCCCAAGGCAGCCGCTCCAAAGGACAAGTGGTCAAGTGCTGTTGGAGGTGGTTCTAGGATTTCGAGGTTGAGTGCGAATTTGGGGACCAGGTGATGGTTTCTCTGTGCTTTGAGGAATGGTGAAGGTGAAGGCGGGAGGGAGGAAGTATGGAGCTTTGGAATCCTCCATGGGGTAAGCTCAGAGACTAGGAGCTGCAGGTGCCTTAGGTGTGGGGTTTGCTGTGAGCGGCAAAAAGTGGTGCTTGGTCCTCCCTGTGAGGGCCTCGGCTGTTGAGCTGGCCTGGGGTCTCTGTAGCTGCAGGGAGTCCTGCTCCTCCCTGTGAGGGCCTGGGCTGCTGAGCTGGGTGGGGTTTGCTGTAGCTGCAGGAGATTCTGAGCTTGTTCAAGCCACACAGGAACTTGGTCAAAGGCACAGAAAAGGAGGAGGAATATTTAGACTTGCGAGGACATAGGTCATCTCATCTTTCCTATATCTGATCAATATGAAGTCATTCTGTGGATTTCTTTGGGTGCCATTGAAACCTTTTGTGGTCCTCCCTGATTCGCCACTGCTGGGGGCAGAGTTCACCTGGAAGCTCTGGCTGCCCCCGAGGCCAGCTAGGGGCTCTGTTTGGAGGTGGACAGAGATGGGTTTGTGTCGCAGGTGTGTGACTGAGACCACCCCCTCCCCAAGACCCCACTCAGGGCTCCCAGAAGCAAGTCTTTGTCAGGAGCCTTAATTGCCTCTTTTCCTGCTGACCACGAGGGTGTGTCAGGGGTTGTCTCTCCACATGGCTTTGAAGGGACCCCAGGAACTCACAGGACTGAGGTTCTGGTTAGGACAGTAAGGAAACCCGAAGGGGCATCTTTTGGAATTATTAAACCTCTGATGAACAGGCCACCGTAAGTCTAATTATGAATCTTTGGGAAACTTGACCCTTCAATTAACTGAGTAATAATTGCATTGTGGACCATCAAAAGCCCTGCGTTATTAACGAGCACTTAAGGTCAATCTTCGTCTGCTTCCCTGCATTGCCTGTGATATGTGTCACTGTAATGCGACTTCCTGGTTAGTTATACAGAATCATGCAGCATTCACTTTTGATTAATGTGGAAAGTTCATACCGACTTTGTTAAAAAACATTTATTATGTGTGATGTGTTATAAGAAAGCCTTTTCCTCCCAGAGCTTTGTCCTATGTACATATGTTTTCAATATTTAGAAAATTTTCCTGTGCAGAGGTACTTCCTAATACGTGAAATTGAGAAAATTTAATAAATCATGTTAGCCACCTGCGCGATGTGTGTTTTTTATTGTGATACGATCTTCTTGTGGGAAGGCCGGGGTCGTAACTTATGCAAGATGATAAACGCATTTTAACTGGAAGGAACTGCTGGAAATCGTACTCCAGGCATCCCCTGGTGGCACAAGGGGTGGTGGGGGTGCTGGAAGGAGTGTGTTCTTGGCGTCGCAAGACTTGGGCTGTAATTAGCTGTGTGACCTTGGGCAACTTACTCTGCACCTCGTCATCTCATAAATTAATCTGTATTCATTGATTAATACCTCCCCAGCCTCCCTTCCAGAAAGAGTTTGAGGATCAAAGACTCTGCGGATGTGAGAGGGCTTTGTGTGGTGAAATGTGCACACCAGGTTGTCGTGTTCATTTGGGGTAGAATTCCCTCCAATTCCTCTTGTCATTTCTGGGCAGATGTAGGTTTCAGTTCAGAAAGCCAGTTTTGTAATGAACTTTCTGTAGCTTAAGCAACTAGAGAACTGGTCCCTCCTGGGAACGGAGCAGGAAGCCGGGTCGCTGTGTGTTACGGGCTCATTTGTCCCTCCTGTAGCCATGTCAGTGTGTGGAAGTTCCCCATACCTCAGAATGAAACAGGGCCTGTACAGAGGTGAGGAAGGTACGGTGAGGCGATAAGGGATCCTAGGCCCGTAAGACTGAGTTTTGTAAGAAGAAATTAGGTCACAGACTCAACATGGAGTAAAAGCCTTGTGCAGACACAGAAAACCTCACCAGCAAGGCAGGGCCAGAGGCCTCCGGAGGAACCAGCCCCAATGCTGTGCTCTCAGGCATCCGGCCTCCAGCACCCTGTGGAGGAGTTTAATCCCCTGCTTTTGCTATTTTTCATGCAATTCCAGCAATCGGATGTGGTGCACACTGGTGGGGAAGTGTTCGAGGTCCCAGGTGCCCAGGCACCCACTCCAGGGTCTGGTGGGAGGGTGTGCTCAGTAGGGAACAGGGTGGAGCCAGACCTGAGTGAAGGGCGCCTTTGGTCCCACAGGTGGGGAGGGCAGAGAAGGAGGCTCTCAGGGGTCTCCTGAGCACCAGGATGAGGGGTGGCATGGGGAGAGGGCTGAGATCCCTTCCCAGGCCCCTGTCCTGACAAAGGGCTGAGCCTCCATCAGCGCAGCCTGGGAGGGAGCTCCTGCTTGAGAGCCTGTTCATCTGGGTGGCCTTAGTGGGCGAGGCCGGGGCTGGGTGGCTGGGGCACCCTCAGTCCAGAAGACTGGCCTCAGAGACTGGGGCACTCGTCAGCATCGAGGGCCAAGTGTGCTTGTCCCTGCAAGATGTTCACAGTTCCTTTAGGTCCAGACCCTCTAGAAAAGGGTTTATTTTAAGTCCTTGCAGACAGGATGGCGGAAGGGCACCCAAATCCAGATATGCAATAGCAGGGCTAATCGGGAAATGACAGCAGCTGTGGCCATGGGGCACATCCCAGGCCTCTGGTCCCTCTGCAGGCCACTCAGCTGTTTCTTGCCTTGGGTGGTGACAGATGCAAACTCGTTTCCATTTCCCCATCTTTGAAAAAGGGACGCAACTTTGTATATTCATGTGCCAGAGGGAGGTGGAGGAGAACATTATAAAACACAGAATTCCAGGATTCTCTGGGCAGAAAGAACACGCCAGAGCATCACATCTAATCACCTGCTTTACTCAGGGAGGGGGAAGCTCTGAGAAGTGACTTTCTCTCAACCATCCGCGTGTGGGAGCATAACCATTCCAAGGACCTACGAGAGCCCCGAATTCACCACGAGAAGTGCGCCATGCAAATTTTGATGTTAGGTCTGTTAGGCTGGGAGCCTGTAGATAGGGGCGGAGTGGGGTGTCGGTGTTTGGCACCTGTGAGGCCTGTGGCTCTGTCAGCCAGTCAGCTGTTGAGCGAACACTGCAGGATCGGAGGGAGCACAGTCTGTTCAACTAAAAGGACTTAGTTTATAGAAAGTGATGAAAACTGGAGACACAGGAGACGAAAGTCAGAAGAAGGAGAGAAGCCAGAGAGATGGCTGATACAGGCCCACAGGGGGTGTGGAGGCCCCAGCATGTGTGGCTGTGGCACCAAGTATTTGGCGTATCTCGCCCTGGAGGAGCCGTCCTCAGGACGTGAGGCCTTATCCTTTTCTTGTAACAACTTTCCTTGAACAAGGACGAGTGGAGACAGGTGTGTGGTGAAGCGGCCGTGGTACCCTCTGTGCCGACCCAGCCTGGCCTCTCCCCTCCCCTGGGCTTGGGTGTGGGACCTCTATCCTTGTAGCAGCTCAAGTCCAAGGACTGTAGCCCAAAGGCCACCAGCTAATATCCTGAGCCACCTGAGCTGGGAAATATTCTGTTATGAAAAACATTTTTTGACAAACTATGGTGGATGAAGTTAACATTTCTTCTGATCAATAAGACAAATATTGAGATTATGAACTAAATGCTGTCTATGTTTCTAAGGGCCACCACGTCCTTAGGTGTTCATCCTATCTCAGCCCATCCGCTCTAACAAATTCTAGTAGAGCTGTTAGAATTTTCATTCATAATGTATGGCGGGTTTGTACGAATTTCCTCGGCGTGTGAAACCTATTTAATGTTAACATTCTCAAATTGGAGTTGGTTATAAATAATGCACCGAGAGATGTGAAATGGTGCAAATTATTTCTTTGTGTTACACGGATCGGGCCAACAATTACATTTTTAGAATTTGTAAATAGTTTCGCACAACTTGTACCCAGATTACTTCTATCAAAGGGAAAGGACTCTTGTCCCACTTTATGTAAATTAAAAACTTTTAGCCAATTTGTGGTCAAAAAATAAATAGTGGAAAGAGCTTGCAGACAACATTTATTTTGTATGTACATTAATGGGCACTTCCATTTTTCCTGGAGGCCAGAATCCACTTTGAAATTCATGTTTGATAAATTCCCTGGCTTTCCGAGTAATTTAACTGTCTACAGGGCTGTTGATCCTCTGAGTGTATCATTGAACCTTGGGGACTTGCGCACCATTTCTGCATATCCAAGTTCAAATATATGCTCAAGATTGGTTTAAATTTTAAGTTGTTGATCTTATTTCTGATAGATTTGTTAGCTTATCCTCCATTTCATTTCTAAAACCAGCTCCTAATCCTCAAATACTCTCTTCTTAAACACATCTTTGCTAAATTCATTGATTGCGTTAGTAAAATGTATATTGAACAGTAGCTCTGCAAGCCTGCCGTAACGGGAATATTGTTAGTGCCTTCACTCAAAGACCAGAAGAAGTTTGATAACCTGGCTGTCAGTTATCACCTGCCTTCTAATTTGTTCTTACTCTTAGGTAGACCATGTGTTTGCAAATCTGTTGCAGTGTGTCTTTAAAATTTTCACCAATTCTACCAGATTTTGGTAATTTTTGTGCTGTCAGTTAGGTAGTATAAAATGCAACCCGTCTATTTAAGAGAATCTTTTTGTTATGTTTATTCATAGAATTCTTCAGATTTTGTTGCTATTACCAATGTTGTGTTTCCAAATGAAAGTTTCTAACCCATTGTTACTGATGTCATTTGTCACTTTTTATCCCCAGTCTGTTTTTAAAGATAATCTCTACCATTAATAATGCCAAGTTCATTCTACAGACACCAAATTTAAAGCCTTTGCTGTGTTCGTTAACTACCTTCTGGTAGGCTTGGGAAGATTCTCCACACGCTTCCGTATGTATATATTGTTTGAAGCTGTGACCTTGGCAAACACCTTGGGCTATGGCTGCATCTGGTGGATGAGGAGGCAGGGGCAGGTGGGCAGTGGCTGGCCTGCTTACGGTACAGCCGGTTCTGGAGTCTGGGAGCGCCAGGCCCTGGCTCACGCCCCCTGCCTTCCAATAGCTTTCATCTCTCTGGAGGCAGTTCTCTCAAGGAGATACATTTTAATCCAAATCCAGAATATCATTTACATTTCTTGTAGGTTCCTGTTTCCCCCAGCCAGTGGAGCACACCTGACCAGGCCCGTAGTCTGTTTCTTCCTAGCTCATTTCTTCTCCTAAGTCAGTTCAGATTTTAAGGCCTTTCTCCCTCTTATTCTTTCTTTCTTTTTTTTTTTCTTCCCCATATGGATATTAGCCTAAAGGAAAAAAAAAATAAAGCCCTTCTGTGTGGGCTGTTCAGAAAGACTTAGGAACTTCCTGTCTTTAGTTCTCAGACCCAACTGGACCCGTAGTGCCAGAATTCAAATTTACGGTCTCTGGGGCAACATTTTAATAGAGTTTTTGCTGGTGTTAAAGCTTAACTCTGGTGTTATATTCATACTCTACCATGGAGGTTTAACCACCCAATTTTATTAGCAGCAAAATAAAAGTATCAGGAAAATGAAATCTCAGTGTTTGTGTCAGGGGAGGAGCAGGCCCGCCCTTTCTCCCAGTGGTAATTTATATCTTCTTGGATCGTGGTGCACGTAAACTTGGAGAGCAGTAAAAAAAGAAGCCATCTGAGAACATTTCTGACTTAAATGAATTATGTGTAGGAAAAGAATACCCAGCCCATATTATCTTTGCCTTTTAAGGAAGTAAAGCTTTTGACAGCAGGAGTATTTGATACAGTTATGCACCCTGGACAAAGATTACTTTGGAGGCTAAATTAATAGATCTGGAACATGGAAATGAGAATAATGAATCTATTTCATTAAAAAATCATTTTTTGCATTATTTTTATTCTAAGCTTTTTGGGCCTTCAGAAGAATTTGGGATCCTGCACACTCCGGATGCCCCCCCAGTGCTAACTTTTGCCACGAGGGTCCCTTTGCTTTATAGACTGCATGTCAACCAAGCCTAGAGAAAAAGATGTGGACATCACCTGGGATGTTTCAGTGTTCCTGCACAATGTGAGAAGGAAATTGCAGCTGGACTTCTTAAGCAGAGTTATGCGTGATCGGCTGAATGGCTGAAGAATGGTCAGGGCATCATTTCTCATTTTAAACAGAGAGCTTTGGACCCAGACTCAGGGGGCTCTTGTCCTAGTGCTGACACTAGCTTTTCCTAGTCACTTCAAGCTTGGTCACAGGGGATAAAGGTGCCCATGCCCTGGTTCCATGAAAAAACAGGAGAGGAAGTACCGAGAAACAGGCAGGATGCCCTGCGGTGGCCAGCCCCTGGGAAGGCCATGCCACTGGACATTTTTCACCTGTTCCCAGGGCTTCTTCCCCCGGGTTGGAGGAACAGACTTTTGCCTATACTGGGATGCCAGATAAAATAGCAACAATCATTTAAATTTTCCTTTCAGACAAACAGTGAATTATTTTAGTATAAATGTAACCCACCTATTGCATGAGATATATTTATACTAAAAAAAAAAATGCTTACCTGAGATTCAGATTTAACTGGGCATCTTGTATCTTGCGGCTTAATCTGGCAGCCCTGGCTTTCTTGCCTTTGCCCCAGGAAGGTTTGTCCTCTTTTTTTCCATGTCCTAATAGGGTCCAAGATCTCAGCCTCTGGCTGTGGCACCAGACATGGGACCCTGGGGTCAGAGGACAGATGCTTGTCTAGGGACAGTGATCCATACTTGCCTATGACTTTCTACCTGGATGCCTGGGTGAGCCACTTCACCTTTCTAAGACTCAGTATGTGCAGCTCTGAAATGAACATCAGAACTTACCCATGAGGCAGGTGGTTGTGAGGGTGTGAGGAGCCGAGGAGGGCTTGGGGGAAGCATCACAGCACTGAGCACAGTAGGACCGCCATGCGCTTTGCTCTGAGAGGCACAGTAGTATACTTGGCCTCTGCATTATGAAGGTGGTTGGGACAGCAATGCAATAGTTTGACTGCACGTGGTTTCCAGCAGGGTAATTCTCACCGCCTCTGTTGCCCCTGACTGGGGCTTTATGGTTCTTCCCCGGCTTCACGTGCGTTGCTGATAAATCTGTCTTGATCTTCTTTGCTGCGGGCAGGAGCTGGGTTTCTGGCTCCATCTGCAGAGCAGTCTCTGAGGTGCCTGCCCCTCCACCCTCGGGAAGGGCACATGGTCTGTGGCCCTGACACCTGGAAGTGCCATGTTGAGCTCTCTGTCCCAGCTGTCACAGTGTTGCCTTCCTCCAGGCACTCCGTGATTCAGGCCATGGCTGCTTCTCTAAGGAGGCAGCAGGGGACCTGGGGCTGGGGGAGGAGACTCTGGCTGTGCCTTCAGTGACCACGTCAGGAAGGTTGAGGGGGCCAGAGGCCAGCAGGGAATGATGGCAGCCGGCATCATTGGGGTAGAAGTGGTGCAGGTGCTACAGAGGTCGTGGCCTCTGGCGGGTGGTGGGCTGGGCGTGCCCCCCACTTGTGGGCTCTGCACAGGGGTGCTGGGTGGGCGCCCTCTGCCCTCTTGCCATGCCTTCTGGCCTGACAGCTCCAGTCTTTTCCTGGCTTCTTCAGGGAGCCAGTTCATCTTTGAAATTCCTCCCTGTGAAGGAGTGTGTTTTCTCAGCCGTTCTGGGCACTTCCCTTTCATTTCCCAGGAAGGAAAAGCCCAATCTATCTTCTCTCAGTGGCAGAGATCCTCCCTGTCCAGCTGTATGTGGCGGCTCCCCTCCTGCCCGCCCGGTCCAGCTGGTCAAGGCATCTTGCTGGCTCTCCCCTCGGCTCTCCCTCAGCAGTGGTGTTTGGCCTTCTGAGCTTCTGAGCTTCCCCTGCTCAGGGCGGCTGTTTGTGAGGCTTCCCTGGGGTCCTCCCCAGTGTCTGCCGCCCACTCCTCCTCCAGCCCCCCAGGGAGCAAACACCTGCTCTGTGTTTGGTGTTGTTACAGCAGCTTTTCCTGGATAGCGGGCTCCGCCCCTTCCCTTCCCTTCCCTTCCCTTCTCTCCCCTCCCCTCCTCTCCCCTCCCCTCCTCTTCCCTCCCCTCCCCTCCTCTTCCCTCCCCTCCCCTCCCCTCCTTTCTCTTTGCCTAATTTTGCTTCATACTCTCAAAGGGTGGCTTTTTACGGTCCCCCACTCCCTGTGATTGATGGAAGGAAATACCATACCAATTGATTGAGATAAAAAATTAGTGCTTTGCCATAGAGAAGCTAAATTAGCCATCAGAAGTAGGTTCATAGAGTATTTTAGGAGTTTTTTGATTAATTCTCATGATGTGAGGCCTTTTGACACAAAGTTTTATGTGCTGCCGTGAGGGAGGAGGCAGAAGTGGTAACAGGTTATTACAGATTTCACTTTTACCTCGGTTGATTTACTGGGCCGTTCTTGTGATAGGAAGTAAGGGCACTGCAATGGGGGTCTCCTTTTGGAGAGAACAGTTCCTGTGTGCGCGTCCGTGTGTTTTCTGGAATGTAGGCTCAGAATTTCAGGGACTAAGTCGAAAGGGCCAGGAGTGGCATTTTAGTGAGCATGCCTGCAGTTGTGGAGACAAACCAGGAGGATGAGGCCCTTCTAACACAGACAGATGTCACTCTGCTCCTAAGCAGACGCTGATCAATCCTTGTATCACCCCATGGAAGGAGAACATCCTGATTTAACCGAGTGCTGGTAGCAAATAATTATGAACAAAAAGTATTTCTGACAGTGACTCATTTGTTCTTCATTTTAAGACATAAAAACACTCTTTTTTAGAGACAGAGTCTCACTTTATTGCCCTTGGTAGAGTGCAGTGACATCATAGCTCACAGCAACCTCCAACTCCTGGGCTTAGGTGATTCTTTTGCCTCAGCCTCCCAAGTAGCTGGGACTGCAGGTGCCTGCCACAGTGCCCGGCTATTTTTTGTTGCAGTTTGGTGGGGCTGAGTTTGAACCTGCCACCCTCGGTATATGGGGCGGGTGCCTTACCCACTGAGCCACAGGTGCCTCCCTACATACCCTGTTTCTCAGAGCCTGTTGCCAGCTTCATGTTCACAGCCCCCAGTCCAACTTGAATTGAGCAGTGGCAGCCCTCGCATCTTGCCATCTGAGAGGCCCTCACAGACATGGCCATCTTGGCTGGGCATTTTGAAAATTTCCGCAGCTATACTCTTGAATTCATATTTTAAAAATAAGGGCTTCATGAGTTGAATACTTTTGCTGGTGGGAGCAATTCCACAGACGTGGGTTTCAACAGACAGGTTCTAGGATGTTCTAGCATGTTCCACTCATGGTCCCATGTGACAGAGAGGGAAGCGGAGTGTCACCGCCTAAGTAGTTTTCTCATAAAGCTGCAAAAACTCCATTTCTTCAGTAAGTGGAAATACATTTAAATGTCTCACATTTATATACGTATGTGCTTATTTATTGATACTAATTGAGTTGTGTGAAATATAAGTACACATCAGAATTAAAAGCAAAAGTGTATTAAGAGTATAGTTCTCTGCAACCTGAGTAAACCATCTCTCCTAACACTTCTGACGGTGGCGATTTTTGTTAGTTATTTTCTTTTTCATTTTCCCTTTGTGATAGAAGCCTTGGCAATTATCTACTAATCTATTAATCAAGTTTGATGCAGAAGCATATTAAACTAACTGTCCACCTCTTTGAGTTTTCATTGTTATGATAGCTTTTTCTCTCTCTTTTTTTAAAAAAAGTCTTTTCTTCTTTTAGGTTCAAAAAGTCCGAGATGTGAGAGATGATCTGTGTGTCATGTCCTGGCCTTCGGCCTCCCCACCCCGTTTTGGGAGTGGGGTACAGACCAGCACTGCTTGCCACAAGATGGTGCTCTGTAGATAACATTTTGTGAGTTTTGCCAAAGAAAGATATAATTCCCCTGGACATCTGGGGTAGTGAGATACCCCATTGTTCCCCAAGTCTTCCTTCTGGATGGTCTCCACCTGGGGCCCCTGGTTGGATGGTTTATGTTCCCCAACAGTCATGCACACCAGTTACGTCCCGTGTAGACTTAAAGCGCTAGTGACATGCAGGGGCAGCAGCTTTGCAAGCTCTGATAAACATTTTCACCTGGAAGCCCTTGCTGCCTCTGGGAAGTTTAAGTGGTGGCAGGCAGTAGGCTGGCTTTTTCTAAAGACTGATTTATCCTTGCTTTGGTGGAATCCTTGGGAGCAAGAATGATGCTCATCAGAAGAGGTTTTGCTCGGAATGCCACACTTAGAGTCACAAAAGGAAGAGGCTCAGTGAGCTTGGTGTCGGTCATGTCACGCACACACTGATGGTCCCCACTCTCCCCCCACCACTGTCTTCAGCCCACACAGCGTCCCCTGAACCCCCACAAAAGAGAGTGGTACCCAAGGGCTCGGTCCAGGCACATGTCGCCTGGCAACATGAAGGGCCTGGAGATGCCAACAGCATGTTGAGAAGAGCAGCCTCCTGCCCACCAGTGAGCGGGATAAACTCATTACCAAGACTGGGAGGAGGCAGACAGCCAGTGCTGTCCTTCTAGACCAGGCCCCGCTCCACTTCCCATCCCTCTTTATGATGAGGGCAGGAGGGGGAGCCTTCCACGGTGCATTGCTGCTATCCCTCAGGGGTAAATTTTTAGCTGCAGAATTTATGAGTTGCACATTTATTTGATTTGGCTTTTGGTTAATTTTTTTTCTCCTCTTGTCAACCTGACAATATGAGGGCAGACGGATTCATCCCCTGTAGGAGAGGCAGTAAACGGCACTCCTGGAGCTGCCTTAGAGAGGCCTCGGACAGTTCTCCTCCTGCCTGCCCCCCTCGCCCCACTCCTTCCTTCTTCCCTCTCCTTGTCGCTCGTTCAGCAAGGCTCACGCCACCAGAATGCTCCACTCTAAATAAATAAATCCTGAAATAAATGTGGAAGTGCGTCTCATTAACATTACTTGTCAAATCCCAAAGCACAGAACCCCCAAATGGCCCCCTGGGCCTCCCAGTAATTTCTGGAAAGCACATGAAATGAGCCAATCAGTGGGGATGTTTGTGGAAATCATTAGCAGGTGGGGAAGATACGCTTGCAAGTCAGTCACTCTTTTAGACATGACCTAAGCACTGGTCGTGTGATGACTCTCCTTAATGGAAGGAAAAGACACATGCCCTGAGTTGTAGGACAGATGCCAGGAGTCTGGAAAGGTGGCCCAAGGAAGATCCCAGTTATTTTTTTTATTTTTCTGGTTTTAACTGACACAGATGTATGGGGCATTTTGTCAACCTAATGACCGTTTTCTGGTTCTTCTGATCTTCCAGTGGTAGGAGATACAATGACCCACTTTGCAAAGAATGGTAAATATTGGCAGCCACATTTATTTTATCAGAGGCCTAAAGAACAGATACTCAATCCGAATTCTTAAGAATTTTTTTGGGTTGGATTTATTCCATATTACCTATGCAGTGGGCCAATCCTCAGGAGTATTACCTATGACTCTGCAGTGAAATTTGTACAGCGCAGATGTTTATTTTGGAGGTTGTTGAGTTGGTGATTCACCCCCCAAAAGCTTTTTGTGCTGTTTTGTGTTTTTGGAATTCATAAGCTACGACCCTCAGCATGAGCCTAACAAAGGCGTAGACGTCGGAACCCAAGAGAAAATGAAATGCCAACACAGCACGCCTGCTGTGATGGGCTTTTTATGATTTCTTTGAAGGAGGTCTGTCAAGTGGCACACGGAAGAACCACGTTTCCGAGAGAGCTGATTACGGGACCCTGAGTGGGAAAGTTTAGAAAGCCGTCCCAGTTTGGAGAACATGTTCCCAAGGCGTAGCTATGGCACTGGATTTGGGAGAAAAGGAGGTACAAGGTATAACCCTGAACTTTGCAGCCATTTATTTGTCTTGGAAAAGGCCCTGAAGGTGCATGAATTCTAATAGAAAACAGCAGGTTTGAGTCAGGCCATGGGCACCAGGGCCTGATCTCCAGCAGCACCCGGAGCTGCATTTTCTGGCTGTCCCCTTGGTTTGTAAGCAGAAAGCAAACATAGCTGACATCTAAACACTTGATTTTCTTCTTTATTTTTAATTTCAGGTTAATGAGAGGGTACAAACAACCGGGTCACAATGTTTGAGTTTGTTAGGTAGAGTCCCTCTTGTAGTTGTGTCACACATCCAAATGCTGTGTGATACTGATTCTCCCTCCCTCCCTCCCTCCCTTCCTTCCTTCTTTCTTTCTCTTCACTCTCTCTTTCCTTCTTCCTCCCTCCCTCCCTCCCTCTCTTCCCTCCCTCCCTCCATCCTTCCCTTCCCTCCCTCCCTCCCTCCCTCCCTCTCTCTTCCTTCCCTCCATCCCTTCCCTCCTTACTTCCTTCCTTCCGTCCTTCCCTCCCTCTCTTCCCTCCCTCCCTCCATCCTTCC